>JAAIXJ010000526.1:39695-88106 GCA_013403705.1 Heliconius hermathena | reverse complement strand
TCTGCCGAATTCTGGAGGCATTGCGTGTTGAGTGGCAGAACTCAACGCCGCGCTTAACCTCGACACCAGAGCGAAGAAATGGAAATATAAATTTAAGTAAATATTTCATCTTCTCGAGTGGGGATCGAACCCACAACCAGTCGGTTTTGCAGTCACACCTCGTGCCACTGCGCCACGACCGGCCTCTATTGTGTTTTAGATTTATTTTAAAATATGGCATATTGAAACTCCAAGTCGAGGCGATCGTATCGTAGTGAAACATTGTTTGGATGTACACACTTGCCCTTGCACAAAGTACGGTGTTGAGTTCCGCCACTAAAAACGCAATATCTTGAACTCGAATTGAAAAAGGTGACTTAGTTCTCTCTTCGTGAACAGTTGTATATGCGGAATAAAACTGGACATTAAAAAAAGGAAGTGTAATTTATTTTTTTGCTTAGAATTGAGGCCGTCGTGGTGCAGCGGTACAAGCGTGCGACTGTTAACGCGAGGTTAAGGTTTCGATTCCCATTCAAATTAAATATTTAATATTTTTATTTCCTCACCCGTTACCAACGAGGCGAAGCGCGGCATTAAGTCGTGCCACTCAACATGCAATGCCAAAATTTGGCTAAATGGGGAAATGGAAGTCTTAATGGGATGGATCCCTCTGACTATCCTGCTATGCGGGATACAGCGTGAAGACAAAAAAAAATGCTCATTACCTCTTTACATTATTTCATAGTTTCTCGTCTAAGCGCGGCGTTGAGTTCTGCCACTCAACACGCAAAGCCTCCAGAATTCGGCTGAAAGTGGGGAACGGAGTGTCTTAACACTAGGTTCCCTCTGCCTAGCTTTGTGCGGGATACAGCGTGAAGCTGATTTATTTATTTATTTTATAGTTTCTCGTAAGTATTATATTATCTTTCTATATTCTATGTGCACTCGAACATAATACATCTAATAAAACGTATTGTTTTGCACACATAAAGAATATTACTGCAACATAAAAGTTAAAAACGTATGCTTGTTTTTGTTTAAAATTGTAATTTTATTGTATAATTAAAATTTAATTGTTTTAGTTATATGTAAAGTATAAATTTTAACTATAATGGTCGCTTTCAGTGAATCAATTAAATGTTTGTATGTACTAACTAGTTGCGGATAGGTCTTTTAAGATTTATCACGTACCTACGTGATAAACCTTAAAAGATGAAGTAGAAATTCAAAATTTTATATGAATAAAAAAGTACAGTTTCTTTTTTGTTTTCAGCTTCACATTGTATTCTGTATGTAGCAGGGTAGGCAGGTGGAGCCTAGTGCTAAGGCACTCCGCTTCCCACTTTCCACTTAATTCTGGAGGCATTGCGTGTTAAGTGCCTGAACTCAACATCGCGCCTTGCTTATACACTGGAGCGAAAAAAAATTAAATATTTAATTTCCTCGAGTAGGAATCGAACCCACAACTAGTCGCGTTTGCAGTCACACATTTCTGCCCCTATGTCACGACTGGCGTTCAAACGTACAGTTGCCCATCGAAATATATAAAAAAAAGATCACATTAATAAAATAATGAAAAAATATTTTTAAAAAGCAACCAAAATTAAAGGCTAAAAGAATTGCATTTGTTTAAGACAAGGTGTACTTGTATAACGAAGATATAAAGGTATTTAGTAAATATGGCTGTCCGCTTTGTTCCGAAAACTAACCAGACGCAAAAAGATCCATTGTTGTCAACTTTATAAGGACAGTACATATATTATGCGCTAATTGCATATAACATTAAAGTTTTTTATTTAATTAAAATTGTTATACTAAAGTCAAAATGCCTGTAAGCTTATAAAACGTATATATATTTTTAACATGGTCTTATTAGATTCAACTTTATCTATCTATCTATCTGTCGATCAGAGTAAGAAAATTTTGTAACACTAATTTGTTAGAAAATTTGCACACGTGTTCATTGACCATAGACCTGGTATCTTTGCCAATAAGACTAAGAGAGTAAAAAAATCTTAAGCTTGCTTCTTTCTTTCTTTACGTTTAAAGCTATTTTGAAATTATAACATTCGTAAGAGAAGCCTTCGCCTAATGCTAAACACCAGAATTTTACCAGAAAGTAATCCTTAAATATGATTTTTAACTGTCGTTGTAACTATTGTTTCCAGCTTCACGATTTATCTTATTCCCAGTTAAACAAAACATTACTTCGTTTTCCGCTTTACGCGAGAAAAACAAAATAAACAATTACTATGAGTAGGAATCGAACCCACAACAATCATGATATTCAGACGTTCTTATATATATCTTGCAAGTAGCCATTGTAATTTTCCAACATTCGAACTCATATTAACAGTTAAGGAGATAGTATGCATCTCAACTTCTCACTCATTTTCCTTACCAAAACCAAAACTTAATTTTATATAAATACATATTTAATTATTTGTGACAAAGATAACTTTGAAACAGACTGGAACGAGTATTTCATTCCCAAGGCGTATATTATTAATAACGTAATACCTACAGCGAACGTTTTTTCACAACTGAACAAACAATCGAACCTACAAACACCTCTTTTACGTTCGTGCTCTTGCGCTACGAGAACCTCAATTGGTTTGGTTTCTAAAAATACGAAATATTTAATGGGTTAATTATAATTAAAAATATTTAGTATGTATACAAAATTATTGTTGTTAACTATAGCTAGTAATAGATGTACTACGAGCATAAATAGATTGTAGGTTCGATAGTTATTAATAACTTCATAGAATGGTCAAAAAACGTTTTTTATGCGTTAAATGACATGAAAAATGGCTAAAATATATAAATACTCTATAAATAACGTTTTTTTATAAGTTAAATAACTTAAGAAATGGCAAAAATGTCAAACAAATATTCTATAAAGTCTACTAAATTTCAATAAATACAACAATAATCGTTATACTGTCAATCGATACTATCAGGCTTAACAGAATCTATCAATCAAGCTGCGGTTATATGAGACAAGCTTGCACAGACACCTGCCTGCCTTTAAAACTTTAAAATCGCTTCTTAGATATTTATTATATTAACAGCTTATAGAGATTATAGTGCTATTTTAATATTTTTTTTATAAATTGGCCGAATTTGGTGATATTATTTTAAGTTTTATTTAAACGTTTTTGAGTTAGCCTTGCCACAGACAGAAAATTTATTTATGTAGTGAATTAAGCGCCTATCTAATATACACATAAATCTATATATTAAATTAATTTTTTGAATTAATTAAATATTTGTTGAGGCCAGTCAGACATGGCGCAGTGGTAGAAGCGAGTGACTGTAAGCGCGATAGGTTGTGGGTTCGATTCTCGCTCGAAAAAATAAAATATTTATTATTTTGATTTCGTCGCTCTGGTGTTGACGTTGAGTTCGTGCCAAGATTTGGACTAGGCCTCGTCTGCCTACTCTTCTATATGCGAGATACATGGTAAACCTGAAAAAAAAATGTTTTATTTGAGTACATCAAGGCGCAGTGAGATGGTGTCAGAGAGTAAACGCAATAATTAGATCTCCAATCGGAGGAATGAGTTATTGTCATTTCCTTTTTCGAATGCTTAGTTGATTTTCCCCCCTAATCCCGCAATGTTTCTTATTAGGGCTTAAAGTAGTATTAGATTTTCTGAGCCAACCTTTTTTATGCGGGATAAAGCGTGAAACTAAAGAACACAGCACAGATGGTACACAATATCTTATTTGCCCTTTTTAATCGTGTTAAGTTCAAAACATAAGACTTTTTTTGTACTTTTTATTGCAGTAAAATTTCATTGTCATTCATTTTTATATTTATTCTTTACCTACCTGAAGTCTAAGCAATATTTAATATATATAATTATCAAGTGTATATTCGTCGTAAATAATATACCCGTACACGATGTAGTATTATATATATATATATATATATATATATATATATATATATATATATATATATATGTCCGCCTTTCACTGTTCTAACAAGCCATAGTAGAAAAATTATGATAATTTTTATGAAACAAATAAATTTATATTATAGTGAGAAAGAAGGGATAGGTACTTTTTCCATTTTTTACATAGTAAAGAAACAAAACGACTATCGATTAAACTATAAATGGCCTGTTTAATTGTGTGTTTACAATGAACGTTAATTAAAGTCTTATCATTATTAAAAATAACATTTTTAACTATAAAAATGTATTGTTTAAAATTCTTTTTTTTATTGCAACTTAAGACCGTATAAACTTTACATTTCAACTTGTTATGCGAAATAAAATATAAGTATTCTTACTATATATATATATATATATATATATTATGTCTGAATTTGTAAGGTTCCGAGAAACGAACGGTGAGTCTGTCAGTTCATCTAAGGTTAACTGTCAAAGCGCTGCGCACGCGCCTTTGCACCTAACCAAATTTATACAGGCCGATTTTTAAAAGTTAAATTTAAACAAATGTTAAATATAATTTATTAATGGTTTATGCTTTTCTCTATAGTTACTACATTTCTTATTGGGTAGATATGAATTAGTGTTGAATAACTTTGTACTAATTTAATCGATGTGTAGGTACTTTTTACCAATTTAAGTGAGAGTCTTTATATGGGCGTTACTTATCGCTGCGCATTGTCCTATTGGAACGAAGAAATAATTTTTAGAATATAATCATCATTTTATGTTATTTTATGCAAAATATTACGTACTCTACATAATATTTTACAAAATAATATGAATTTATTTTAGAAAAAAAAATATTTTGTGTTGAAATTGAATTAATGTAATCTTATTTATTTATGGCCGGTCGTGGCGCAGCGGCACGAGGTGTGACTGCAAAACCGACTGGTTGTGGGTTCGATCCCCACTCGAGGAGATGAAATATTTACTTAAATTTATATTTCCATTTCTTCGCTCTGGTGTCGAGGTTAAGCGCGGCGTTGAGTTCTGCCACTCAACACGCAATGCCTCCAGAATACGGCAGAAAGTGGGGAACGGAGTGTCTTAACACTAGGTTCCCTCTGCCTACCCTGCTGTGTGCGGGATACAGCGTGAAGCTAATTTTTAATTTTTTATTTTTTATTTATTTATTCTCCAAGTAGTGAAATCATAATTATATAATCTTATTATTATTATTAAACCTTGGACCTACGATGTGGCGTAATTTCTTATTAAGAGCATTTTTCATTTACCCAAAAAATAAATGAACTTATTTTGTAATAGACTTACATACTTCTACAAAATACAGATTTTTTTAATAAATATATACGTATAGTATATAGGTACATTATGTATAATAATTTACTAGTAGTTAAATCGTGACCGAGACCACATTGTTTAATATCAAAGTACCTACTCATCATGACGTGAACCTCCAATTACTGATTGCTTATGACCTACAGGAGCTAGCAAATTTGTGGTTATTTAAAGAATACCTATACTTTTTTTTGTTTTAAGCTGAATCCTGAATATAGCCGGTTAGGCGGAGGGAAACCAGTGTTAAGACACTCCGTTCCCCCTTTTCATTTGAATTTTTAATACAATGAGTGTAGAGTGGCGGATCTTAACGCTGTCCTCTGTCTTCTTACTTGAGCGAGGATGTGAAAATAGTTCATTCTCCTAATGACACAGGTGACTGGGTTGCTCGTGCCTATACTATTATGTGCAGGATACAGCTATTAATTGTGGACAGTGTTTCTTTTCTTATATTTAATTTAAATTAAATTATTATTTTAAAAATGAAAAACTCAGCTATAAAATAGTGTCACTATTTTCTAATTTTTATTCATAATAACAAATATGTACATACATAATACATATTTATATTCACACATATATTGTTGCTTAAAAAATGATTTCACTGTTAGTCGTGGGTACATTGATAAATCATGCGATCTTATCACTTATCTTAATTTCTCTTATCGTCTTTCCGCGTAACAGCTCAAACTGTTGAACCTAGAACCTTGAAATTTGGAATAATACCTTGCGTGTCTGCCCCCGGGGCTTACTGGGGACTTTTTGTATGAAAGGGCTTTTTAAATTCTATCATGTAGGTCCTACTACTCAAGCTCAATTGCTTGTTATATAGTTATTACTTTTCCTATAATATTTGTTTAAAACTGTGAAAAAAAATGTATTTTTTAACCGACTTCTGGAGCAAAAGGAGGATAACCTCCTTGATAACAAGTCGACTGTATTTTTTTTGCCACGTAAAACAAATACAATTACTAATTTGATATGAAGAATACTACATAAGGTACACCTTACTACATAAGGTTTTTGTAGCATTAGCTCTGACACCAATTTCAAAATTATAAAATCTCTCTTTAATTATTTTTATTTAACAAAATCAAAATACGTTTTACTTTAAGTTAAGTAAGTAAATTTATTTTTTACTTTTTACTTTATTGTTTGAAGTAGATTTTTTTTGTTACAAATTAATTTTAAAATTATTAAAGTCCAAATTGAAGCCAGTTGTAGCGCAGGGGCACAAGCGCACGGCTTTAAACGCTACTGGTTGTGTGTTTGATTCCCATTCCGGAAAATAAAATTATTAACATTTTGATGTGCTCGCTCTAGTAACGAGCAAAACGGCGGAATTACATCAAAATTCAGAAAAAAAAAAACACCAATAATATCAATCAATTATATTAGACAATACAATTCGCACAGTACAATGGTGTATTATATTATTTTACAGTCCTTGAGTGAGCACCTTGTTAAGCAAATACACCTGATCGTGCACCTTGCTCGAGCGTGAGCCACACCTGTCTGTCATCCTTTTATTTTGTGGGCTATCTGCTCCCGATAGATTTTATTATATTATATTATAGTTTATAGTCGGTAGGTATTTTATTGTGGTGTAAATGGGTTGTGTACTTTTTATATTCAGTTGTTTTATTAATTGCAAAGTTGTTTATAATTATTGCATTATATGAAGACAATATTGAGGCCAGTCGTGGCGCAAGGGCGCATACATGAGGCTAAGGCTAATTAAAACGTGACAGGTTGTGGGTTCGATTGCCTATTCGAGGAAATGAAATATTTTGTATTTTTATTTCCTTCACGCTGTATCCCGCACACAGCAGGGTAGGCAGAGGGAACCTAGTGTTAAGACACTCCGTTCCCCACTTTCTGCCGAATTCTGGAGGCATTGCGTGTTGAGTGGCAGAACTCAACGCCGCGCTTAACCTCGACACCAGAGCGAAGAAATGGTAATATAAATTTAAGTAAATATTTCATCTCCTCGAGTGGGGATCGAACCCACAACCAGTGGATTTTACAGTCACGCCTCGTGCCGCTGCGCCACGACTGGCCTCAAATTATTTTTTTTTTATTTCCTTCGCTCTGGCGTCGAGGCAAAGCGCGACGTTGAGTTCTGCCACTCAATACGCAATGCCTCCAAAATTCAGAGAAAAGTAGGGAGTGGAGTGTCTCAATACTAAACTTCCTCTGCCTATCCTGCTACAAGCGGGATACAACGTAAAACTGAAATACTGATGTATAAAATTAAAAAAAATATATTTATAACTTAATTTTATGGTAAAATCGCTATAGAAATCAGATGGAGTAGGAAAATCTAAGCTCGTTGGAAGTTACCGTTACGTGACAGAAGCTTACAGTCTAATGACTTCAATCAACTAACAAAGCCAAGCCTCTATCAGTCTAACTATTCTATCCTGACTAGATCCTGATTAGATACCTATTTAGTAGTTACTGGTAGAAGATAAAAACTGTACATATTTGAATCCGCATTTTGAGTTGTTTCACCTCATTACCTGCACGAATAGCTTTAGAAGTACAACTGATATATTAATATTTTGTTAACAAAGCAAATGGTACTTTAACACCTAACTCTTAGAGGTGAATTATCCTTAATGTGGATTAATAGTTAACGTTTCATTGGTCGTTACGTATTTGCAAATTTATACCTAAAAGATATTTAAGGAAAGTTGGGAATTGTTTGTTATTTAAATGAGGTGATTTAAATATTGCCTTCAAATGAAATTGTATCTAATTTTTAGGTTATTAAGGAACAAAATGTCTTATCTCATTGTTGTACCAAGGTGTGAAGACACGCGCAGGCAGGCCGATGTGAATGCGACAATTTCGCTCATTGAAATACTGGAACTGGACTAATGCCCACTATCCTTTATGTCTCCAATTAAAATTATTCTCAACATTTGTGAATACGTTAGTCGTAATACATTCTTTTATAACTTAAATTTAGGTTTTGTCAAAAAATGTAAATTATACATTTTTATCAAACGAAACGATTTTTTTTTTAATTTCTGGGTGTAGTTCATGTGATTCATTTAAAAAAAAAGAAATTATAATTCTAGTGTAATATTATATTTTAAGATATTTCAAAAACCAAGAGTGTAAAATAGATTTTATTTAGAATTAAATTTCAATAATAATATAGAAATGGCTGAAGTAACAAACAATAAAGTCGTTATCGTCTTTATGAAATCTGAAAACGTTACATTTTAACGCAGAGGTCTGTCACCATCTTTAATTAATTGAGAAGTTTCAGTAGATGCGTGTAAAATTTGCATAAACAGTGCGTTCACTATCGAGAAACGAAAACAAGATTTTGAACTCGAGCTCACATGGGATAAATCGAATAAAAAATCGATTTTAAGCGTTCGATATTCGCAGTGGATGCAATTAAAGAGTTCTGGGAAGCCAGGCCCGCGCCGGCCGGCACGGAGCCCGCACGAATATAAAAGATACATTATTGGCTATGACTGAAAATGCAATTATCCTAATATATTGTATCCAAATGTAATGTACATATTATACTTTTTTTTATAATCTTCAGGGATCTCCCGGATTTTGCGAAGTGACCAAAGATGGTGTAATAGGTGGCGAAATTAAACGCCGCGCTAAGTGTAATGGGTCCGGGATAGGGGAATATATGTGTTTGAATATAAGCAGCAGCTCGAGTAACAATCTAACCCACGTTTATCACATAAAGTAATAAGTAAATTTTAATTAATATTTGTAAAATTATGATTTTAACAATAATACTGGAACTGCAATATTTGAACTTCAATGAATATTTTTTTCTTATAAAACCAACTAACGCTATATATGTAAATAAACGGAATCGTAAAAACTCCTTGAAGGTCTACAAATCAACATAATTGTATCATTATATCGAATGATTTAAGACAAACTTCATTTGGTCTCTGCAATAACAGACTGGCTCCTGAAATAACTGCTTAGTTTTATCTTCTCTAAATTCTCCTAAAAGCAGATATATGTCGCAGTTTGCGAGCTACGGGCCAGTGGCCACGCGGTTGGAAGGTGGATTCAAAAAAAAATACTACAACGCTAGCAGTTACACTAGGTTATAACGTACGTATATGTGCTACTTTTTTCAAGTATAATATGGATACTTATTTAGAAAACGTATAAAAATTTGAACGTAGCGGGACTCGAACCCGCGCCTCCTGGAAACTGACCAGGCGCTCTGACCACTAAGCCATACGTTCTCATCAAGCTACGTCAAAATTTTTTCGAAATCGAAATTTTCTTTCCTAAATGTGGAATTACACTGGACACTTTAAAAATGTTTAAAAATATAACATAGATTTATTATTTTTAAAAAGAGTTTGTATATAAGATAAAATGTATAGCGGAAACGCTTCTTGCTATATAATTTAAAGATTATGTTTTTCGTGCCATATTTTTCATTGTCACCTCAGGATTTGAATCTGCTATAAAGACATACGTAGCAATACCAGAAAGAACTAAGTAGTCATTGAAAAATCAGTATAAACTTACGACTTTCGATAAGATCGCGCGAATGCTACGCAGCGATCGGGCCTCGCTTATTCTTTATGGTATGTTAAAGTGCATTTTTTCCCCCCAACGCAACAAGTATAACTTTGCAATGTTGAAGTGATTAGGTTCAAGTTTTTTCAACCACTGTACCGATAAGGAAGTAGCAACAAACGTGCTAAGTTAGATTAATCGTGTACTAGAGGTGTTAACAACGGCTACGACCGGCGTACTGGAATGCTCTTGACTAAATGTGGATGATAATGTCATATTTCTTATTATGTTACATGTGATACTAAGAATCGAATAAGAACAATATTATACAAGTGGGGAGTGTAGTAAGCACTCGTCGAGTTTAAGTTGAAAATAGTATATGAAAGTATTTTGTAACTAGTAGGTATGGCGATTGGTGTTAAAATACAATAAAATGTTTTATTGCGTTGATTTAGTCAAAAAGAATGGAACTGACGGTTTTGTCTATAATTATTTTTAATATTCTTGCACGAGCGATCCTAGGCAGGATTTGAACCTCTGTCTGATCTAAATGTAATTAATTAATAAATATTTGAAGATACTTCCTCCGACTTCTTCTAACTTTAAAGTTGAACACTAGAGTCGATTATTTGTAACCATTTAATGTACGTATATATTTTTAATACTGCAATTTGACCTATAAGCTGTGGCTCACAATTTATGTAATATAATTTAAGAAGTCATTTCATCATTTCGTTCTATTTATGTTTTCTTCATCACCAACCTTGGCAATTGTACATAGGGGAGGATTTGTAAATAGGGACTTGTACATTGTACATTATAGAATGATATGGTATCATTGACCTTTTCTTATGCTGAATGGGAGGTCAGGAAGGAAAAAGACATAACCTAATGGCACCTATTAGTAAAATCATAGACTGTGGGCTCGTTGTCATAACCTTTTTATTTCTCCTGATGATGAGGATCTGACGATGGACATGGAAGGTGGCTAAAGAATCATAAGCGTGATTTCAGTTTTTCAACCAATAATTTATTATTAATTATATAGAGCAGAAATACTACTTTTTTTTTAGCTTCACGCTGTATCCCGCACACAGCAGGGTAGGCAGAAGGCATTAGGGAACCTAGTGTTAAGACACTCCGTTCCCCACTTTCTGCCGAATTCTGGAGGCATTGCGTGTTGAGTGGCAGAACTCAACGCCGCGTTTAACCTCGACATCAGAGCGTAGAAATGGAAATATAAATTTAAGTAAATATTTCATCTTCTCGAGTGGGGATCGAACCCACAACCAGTCGGCTTTACAGTCACGCCTCGTGCCGCTGCGTCACGACTGGCCTCGTCGAAATACTACTTCTTTCTAATTATATTAATCCCTAATCATAATCAGGGCGTGGCACATTTAATTATCGTCCAATATTTATCAATGTTATCGAACAAAGCTCGCAGACGACTAAACAAGGTGTTTACGAAACCGATTCCGATCGGACAAAAAAAAAAAAGGGCACACACACGAAATCCTTAAAGAATAAATTATAAGGAGAGAGTAGGGCCGTGTTGGTCCTTAATTGGGCCATGTCGCATCGACAACGGAAAAAACTTAACATTTGTTAGGTATTCCAAGAATTATACACTTGTTGCTCTCGGACAGTTTTGTTGTCCATGCTTAGTGTAGGTACGTCTTTTGTTTGTGGGACGAGAAGTTTTAAAGGCTTATTGAGCTGAATTCTTTGTTGTTATGAAGATTAATGAAATATTCTGATAATAAAATAAATTTTTATGATTTTAAAATATTATAGCATTTTTTTGAGTTCTCGTATCTTTTGCAATGTAATGTAGCATTATAGAAAAAAATATGTGATTTCGATATATAGGTACTTCTAATTGAAGAGGGCCGCGTGTGGATCGGTGGTTCCGACGCATTCCAATGTACCTATATTCTCCAACTAGATATTGAAATATACTTAATGAAATGTGATTTACAATAGTTAATTGATATAGAAACATATAATCTATAACATAGCCCAGCTACAAAATAAAATGAGAATATTGTTTGTAGGGTTTCATAGTTCAAAAGGAAAAACAGAATTCTTATTAGTACTTTGTTGTCCGTCTGCCCATTTCTCAGATGTCAGAAGAAAAAATCAGTACAAACTTATATTTATAGCATTGAAAATGAGTGCATACACTTGCAAATTTAAATTTGTCGACCTTATCTGTCACGTTATTTTAATTTTTCGTGGACATATAATTATAAATTGGGCAAGAAGTGGGAAGTTTTCACTTCTAGTGCAGTACAAAAAAATGCATATTTATATATATACTACGGATAAAAACTATTACAAGCTTATAATTGTAGTTAATTTTATACAAAATGAGTGCATACGCGCTTAAATTTAAATTTGTCTACTCAAGTTGTATGTTCCGTTGTCCTACAATCGTGAAATTGGTAAGGAACCCTCATTCGCTCGCAAGACTCACATTTATCAGTTTTTTTCATGTTATAACAAAAATTCATAACTAGTATGAACATGCAATTTTTTTAATAATTTATAGAAGTTGTAACTAGATTGTTTAATTCCATTAACATGACAGTTTGTGAATATATTTTTCATATATGTAGGTACATGTATTACTTTTTCTCATATTATTAATAGTGCACCTGTTATATTAAACAGCTTGTTTATATATTTGATTTAATAGTTATAGATTAGATAGGACATGAGAGTTCTTTACCTTTAATCAATAATATTTCTTATTACATTATATTCGTCTCAAGACGTATATGGGTAAACTTAATTTTCAGGCCAATAGTGGCGCAGGGGCACAAGTGTGATACTGTAAACTTGGCAGGTTATAGGTTTGATTCCCACTACTCCGTCTCCGTCCACTTAGGACGCAAGGCCTTCAGAAATCGGCGGGAAGTGGGGAATAGAGTGTCTTAACACTATTTTCCTAGGTTCCCTCTAACTACTTTGCTATGCGGGATACAGTGTAAAACTAAAAAATATTAATCTACAAGTTTTGTGCAAAATAGGTAGAACATAATTTTTCTAGGTTTGAAAAAAATAAATATTTTTTATCAATTTCTAACAATGTAGATCTGCTGGTCACGGACAGCGTCAGACTTTTGTTTTTCTTTAATATCATCAGCCACATTGTAAAGCTAACATTACAGTAACTTGAGATTTCTCGTTCGTGTAAAAATCTGATGGCTAATATAAAGCGTAATGATGCGCGCGCGTGTCAGCGAACGTAAATTGTTTATTATTTTTTATGGTGTTTTCATGGGAGCGCGCGAGATCGTTAAGGATGCCACGGTACGCTCATCCGGAGCGTTTTCTTTATGGAGATCGTTATATCTTATATCTAATGCGGCTAAGCAAATATATTTTCTTTTCGTAATTAACCTCTTTTTTTAGTTTACATACCTATTTATATGTATGATTTTAAGCGATTTATAGCATTCGTTTTTGAGTTTAAATTATCATATTTTTAGAACAATACCGAATTTAAATATTTGTACTTAGAGTTAAACTTTCATATTAGTAAATATAAATTTCTTACTATTTTTTTTTATTTAGGAGGGAACCTAGTGGAAGTCACTCCGATCCCCATGTTTAGCCAAATTTTCTGAATTTCATACTTTAATCATCAATTTCAAATCAAACTATGTTAGGCTTTTGGGAATGTTCATTTTATGAATAATGGAACTGGCAAAAGTAATTTAGGTAAATAAATCTAAAATCAAGAGCGTATGTTATATTAAGCTTTACAAAAATACGTATTCAAGGTGAAATCGTTAAAAGTTACCCTGTCATGAGGCATGAGCAACGACCGGATAGGTAGAAGTTACCCTAAGTATAAGATGGGGTAGGGGGTGAGAGGCAGGGGTAGGTGTATTGTAAACACAATTACCCTCCCACGGGGCAACAAATGGCGGCTAAACGACCCATTCACTTGTGATTTGTTAGCAATATGCTTGAGCTATAGCTTTTTAAGATGTTTGAATTTTTTAAGTCGATGATTACTGTCAATATGTTCATTTCTCAGGATTCTGATCTCAAGAGAATCAAATAAAGCTATATGTAAACGAGAACTATCGTTGACTTAGAAATTTGACAAGAAATGAGAACTCAGAGTACAAAAAAAGCAAGAATACTAAAACTTTAATAAAATATATTACAAAAAAAACCATTACAAACTTATATTTGGAGTGGATTCCATACAAAATTAAAGCATTCGCCTGAAAATTAACTTTTCCCATTATTTTAAGCTCCTAATTGACCTACGGTGGCAAAATTAATATTGAACCTATACCCTCATAGTTGCACTTAAACGCTTTTTTTGAATTAGGTTTTTTTTTGTATTTACGCATAAGAAATAATATGCGATAATTTTAACATTCACAAAAGTTGTGATATTCTTTGATTCCAAATAAGTAATTATCATCATACGGACACTGTAAAAATAACTTATACATCTACATAACCCTAGATTACTAAGCGTTAGCAACGTTTTTACTAAATATACGTTAAAAAATACGACATTAACATTAACCCAGAATAAACAAGATAATCAATACTTTTATTATTTTAGAAATCATAGTATAGTATGCACATTTTTTGGGTTTCAGAGATCACGTTATAATAAATGAACGTACGAACGTAGCGGGACTCGAGACTGCGTCTCCTGGAAACCAGTAGGACCGACCAGGAGGACCCGACTGGTACCGACATAGTTATAATAAACCCAAAAGTTAATTATAACTACGATGAAAAAAATATGTACGTCTATACCGTAGAGTAAACAAAATATTAAAAACATTATGTTAAACCAATCTACAAACTTACTCTTCTTCGTTCCTTAAGGATATATAAATATGTATATCAGATGCTTCTGTAAAAATTGTATATCAGAGACGGTGTGGCGCAGCGGGGCAATAGTGCAGTCGGATGACTGCAAATGCGATAGTTGTGGGTTCAATTCTCACCTTAGGGGAGTCATTTAATTTAATGAAATTAACAAGAAAGAAACAAGAAAATGTTCTTGTTCCGGAAAGAAGACAAGGTTATAAACGAAATGCAGGGTGAAAATGTAAAAATATATATTAATATCGGTATCTAACATGAAATAAATCGTTTTTCATAGCTTAATTAATCCATTCAATACATTTAGATTGTAAAAGAGAATCAAAATTAAATTAACATTATAATACAACAACAATTCAAATGCAGTTATTTAAATTAAAATTGATCGCGGAAGACCTGCAAGTGTAACTCGTTAGTCCTGGAGAGGCGCCCGGCGGGGGCGGCCCATCTCGTATAAACATTTCATACAACATTTAATTATATCTTTTATTAATGTACCTCCACTATCTTATACGATACACCTACAGATACCGATCGTAGGTGAAATATTCACACCTACTTGCTTTGATATAAAATTAAACGCTTCATTGTTACTATTGTTCAGAATTATGAATTTGATTATAAAGCTGTTATTGAATGATGTATGAGTGTAAGTTATTATTATTTTTTGTTTATCTTTAAAATGACAGAAGAACCTAGTAATCTATTAAGTGAAATCTATAAATACATATAAAATATATTAATAAATTATTCTACTTGAACAAATTGCTTTGAGACTACATTAACTTTTTCTAATTAATTAAATAAAATCACATTTAATAATTAATGGCGGTCTGTACGTAGATGCAACTGATAGCATGCGATTGGTGTGTGTTCAAAAGTTGTTAGAATTTTTTTATATGTATGTACATTTAAAATCTGTGTGCAGTTTGTTTATGTATAATACGGCTTCACTTCTCTGTACTCTTTTTTCCGTATATAGCAAACGATGCAGAGAAGAAAGAGAATGCAGATTTGTGACAAAAAGATATTGCTTCTTGAGTGACGGAAATCAACTCCATACATTGTCATAAACGTCATGTCATAAGGATCAAACCTACGACCATTTACAATAAGAAGCTGCCTCTATAAAAAAATCACTTGTATAATTTGAAGACGCATCATATTTGACACAATAAGGTGAGGTTAGACATGGTCCTCGTTTAATTGTCAAAAAATAAAAATACTTTAAAGCTAAATGCCTATAATTTTGCCTTTAACATTATTTCATGCCGTAAAGAACAACTAATAACTATTTTTAAAAGCTTTCAAATTCTAGCTGTTCTAAGTTTTATTAGAAGTGTTGTCATTACTAAAGTGATTTTTTTGGTTGATAAAAAAATGTTGGGATGATAGCATATATTTTAGAGTAAACATATTGTAATGTCATTCTAGTCGATTTAGTATCAAAAAATAGGTTATTTTAGAAACATCAAATATAAAATAATATCCATAGATAATAAGTAAAATAACCGTTATCGTATGATTCAGATTGGAACACAGACACGTTATCTAGATATTCCTACACTTGCCCATTGCACCACAATGGCTATAATTCTTATAATAAATTAAAATTTTTTTATTTATCATCATGTTACGAGTATGTACATTCACTCACGCAATATTTCATACACAGCTATTATACATATCTAGATGTAAGTTTACCTTTAAAACGATTTACGTTCTCGATTGCAATAATTGAAGTTTAGCATAACTTATCTAAGCTGTAATACTCGCGCCACTCGTATAATTATAGTATATTGACTGAAATCTGTAGATATCGTGCATCCACGTGAAACTTGGGGCGAGGTGTGCAAAGCGGAGCAGCGCCGGCGGCGCGGGCGCATATCGCCGCCTTGCGCCCGTGGCGTGCACGACCACCACGCCTACTGGGTGCGGACTTAGGTATTGCCTGACTGTAATGTTAAGTATTTTGTTAAAATAATTTTTACCAAAAAACTTACTTTTCTAATTTTAACCGGATCCCATAATCAGAACCTAATCAAATTATCATCAAACTGGTCTTGAACTGTATCCTTTTCAATAATAAAAGAATAATCGTAATCGGTTGGCGGTATATTGAGTTATTCATCAATTTGTCGCGCACATACGTAATGAAAATTTAAGACTTATTTGATTTTCTCATGGATATTATTATCAGAAATGGATCAAATTAAAATGACACAAAGTACCAGCTTTCAAATAAAAAAAGAATCGTCAAAATCGTTTCACTCAGTCAAAAGTTCTGAGGTTACAAGTATAAAAAATGAATTTTCTTTCTCTTTCATTTTCTATTTTACAATATCCATGAAAGTAAAAAAAATAAAGTGAGATAGTTAATCTGTAATTATTTATTTCCATTTATTTTCTATTAAGTCTATTATATTAAATCAAATCACACACTGTATCCCGAACACAGCAGGGTAGGCAGAGGGAACATAGTGTTAGGTTCACTCTATTTTTTTAAAACTCCAACGAAACAATTGAAAATCAGAAAAAAATATATTTCCTACACACTAATATAATTATAAACATCTCTTATCTAAATATCCCAGTAAAATGGCCTATACATCTTAATAAAATTTAGTGATGAGGCACTAAATCAATTTTGAAGTGCTTTATATAATAAATATACTGTGATATTATCATAAAATTCGCACAAAAAACTATGAAAACGATCGATAATATCTATATCGATACGAACACCGAGTTCGAGGTGATTTAAAATTGGACAAACAATTTCCTTTGGTATTCCTACTTGGAAAAACGTACGTATAATTTTTTAATTGGCTAATTATTTAGATGCCTGTACATATTTAAATTCAAATATAATTGGAATAATCTTCATAATAGGAACTGATGGCGTTTGTTACGCTTTTTATGAAGTAAAAGATCGCATTCAATAAATTGACGCGACTATTGCGTATCTTTTCTGCATTATAATTAATGCAGCATACAAATATACTTGTGAGATCAGTCGCTGTACAAGTGACTGTAAACACAACAGGTTGTGGATTCGATTCCCATTCGAGGAAATGAAATATTTAATGTATTAATGGGAACGAAGGACACTATGTTTCCAGGTTCTCTCTGCCTACCCCGCTATGTGTGTATATTAATATATATTATTTTCTTTTGTATATCTACAAAATAAATATAATTATATCTTTATGTTTAAAAAAAATAACTACTCCAACTTTATAGTTGCAATTACCAGGAGCGCAATATTTAGGTTCCCGACTTCGACCCTGTGTTCGCGCCCAATTCCTATATCTGAAGGACCATGAAATATTGTAGACAATCTCCAGTTGAGCCGCCATTGTAATGAGATGTTATTTATTGTACCACCCCAAGACTTTAAGCCACGTACAATTTTCGTTGTACACTTACAAAAAAACAAATGAGTTGATTATACATGGCTTATATGTTTATATATAGATTATATAGAAATTAAATATTAAGGATTTTATCTTACATATTATTAAAAATAAATTGCAACAAACTATTTTTGTCTAGTTTTCGGCTCACATAAAACCTACTTTAAACTAAATTAGAAAACGAAACACAATACAAAATTAATAAAAAAAATCAAATTATATTGTAAAAAGTGTTAATTGTGTATCAGAGTAACAACACAGTAAAATTGTAAGCCATAAATATTCATATTTAAACGCGCTTGAACACTGCCCGGCCGGCCGGTCGTAACACATGCGCAGGCGCACGCCCACTTCAGATAGTGCTAACGAGAGTGGTTATCCGATCGACGCGGCCAGTTCCTCATCCCAGGGGATTATTCATATTTTCATACTTCATACTTAGTCAAGTACGATCGTAGTACTGATCGACGTGGTGACGCTATCTCCAATATTTAATATTATGCATAGATTAAATTGTATTTATAAATGATCTTATAGAGATTTTCTTAAATATTATTTATCTAATTTCTTAATGTATGGAAGATGCATAAATACCGTTTGGTTAGTGAGGCTAGAAATTCTACGAAACATTTTATATCTTTGCTATATTGACTTTCAATAATAGCTACTTCAATATTAAATCTTTAGCAATCCAACGCCACGGTTTGCCTCGCTACCAGAGCGAGGAAATAAAAATATTAAATATTTCATTGCATCGAGTGGGAATCGAACCCACAACCGTCGCGTTTACAGTCGAACGTTTGTGTACCACGACTCCCTCAATCAAGATTTTAAAAAATATAGCATTATAGCATTTGCCGCATCTATAAATCAATCTATAATTTTGATTCCAGAAAAAAATTACGCACCCGCTTATCTTATTGTTGTTTTCTAATATTGTAGAGTATTAGAAAACAACAATAAGGTAAGTAGGTGCGTAATGTATTAGTTTACAATAAAATCTATAAATATATGATTATTATTATATCATTAAAATCTATACAAATGTAATGAGGTGATTAGCGATTTGATATAAAATGTAGATATTATGCAATATATCTTTATCTTACAGTTATACTAACTATCTATCTTTGCTTGTGTACAACACTTTCTAAAAATAAAATGACAGGATGATAATATTTTTGTTAAAAAAAAAATTAAAGAAAGTTTTTCTACAAATTTTACGTTCAGGCGTTATTTATAATTTTAATTGAAAGAACACTTATAGAATATAATAAAAATAGAAGTTAAAAGTTTAATATAAAGGTAGAAAGTGGGGAACGGAGTGTCGTAACACTAGGTTCACTCTGCCTGCCCTGCTGTGTGCGGGATACAGCGTGAAAATAAAAAAAAAGTTTAATTAATAATAAAATTAGTTCCTATGCTGCTTTATTATTCTCTTTAATCCACAAGTTAAATTAAAAAAACGTAAACTTAAATATATCCAGACAAATACGAGGCGATCCGCTAGTAAAGTATAAATATAGTTTAGTGAATAATAGTAGTTATTTATATATCTTTATTGTAATAAGATCAGTGTCTGAATGGATGAGTCAGCAATGTTACATTCTCACGATCTCGGCTTCCTCCTTAGTATAAGTATGTATATTATATTCATTCTATGTAATAATAATCAGTTTCACGCTGTATCCCGCACACAGCAGGGGAGCCAGAGGGAACCTTGTATTAAGACACTCCGTTCCCCACATTACACCGAATTGTGGAGGCATTGCGTGTTAAGTGGTGGAACTCAGCGCCGCACTTAGTCTCGATACCAGAGCGAAGAAATCAAAATATAGATTTAAATTAATATATCATCTCCTCGAGTGAGGATCGAACCCACAACCACTCGATTTTACAGTCACTCTTTGTGACTCTGCGCCACGACTGGCTTCTTACATTCTATGTTTAGATAAAATTAAATTACATTAAATCAGCTTCAGGCTGTATCCCGCACACAGTAGGGTAGGCAGAGGGAACTTAATATTAAGACACTCCGTTCCCCACATTACACCGAATTGTGAAGGCATTGCGTGTTAAGTGGCGGAACTCAGCGCCGCGCTTAGCCTCGACACCAGAGCGAAGAAATAAAAATATAAATTTAAATAAATATTTCATCTCCTCGTGTGGGGATCGAACGCACAACCAGTCGATTGTACAGTCACTCTTTGTGCCCCTGCGCCACGACTGGCCTCTTTCATTCTATGTCTAGATTAAAAATAATATCTAATATAAACGCACACAGATAAATATTCATATGATATTATAATCTTGATAGTATTGATAGTGCAATGAGTTATGCCAAGTCAGCATTATATTGGTTTAGAAATCAAAACTGTGTAAAAAGTATAAATAATGTTAACTGTGCCTTATTATAATAGGCTTTTAATTGGATTAGTTTGCCTGTATGTAAATTTTGTTAATGAATCGCAAATATTTTTGCTGATAGAAACAAAGTATATAAACATTTAACATGATAAATAAAAATATAACAAGGAAAACGATTGAGATACTTACCATTTCATTTAACTGTTAGCACTTACTAGTTTTTGTCACTGCAGTAAGAAAGTCAAGAAATATTTGTATAAAGTCAAGAAATATATGTATATAAATAGTATCTATTAAGTAATTTAATAATATAATCTAATATTATAAAAGTTGAAGCCGTCGTGGCGCAGTGGCACAAACATGTGACTGCAAACGCGACAGTTGTAGGTTCGATTCCTAGTCAGGGTAATGAATTATTGTTTTTTAATATTTTCATTTGTTCTATCTGATAATATAACAAAGCACGGCGTCGAGTTCCGCCACTAGGTTCCCTTTGCCTATCCTGCTATGTTCCAGATACAGAGTGAAGTTGAAAAAAAATATAGAATTTAATCTTTGTTACCAATAATCACACGGTAACATAAGCAAAATAAACTATTAAGTCTTATATAATTATAAAACAAATAAATTTCTACAATTTATTAATATAATTTAATCAGGCGTGTTTATTATAAAGATAAATGCATAATTTACTAGAACGTTTATAAAAAAAATTACTTCACGTTTTTCCTCGCATAGCAGAATAGGCCCAGAGAAAAGTGTCTAAACTCTCCGTTACCTATATTTTAAATAAATAAGGGTGGACAGAGGGAACCTAGTGTTAAGACACATTGCATGGTGAGTGGCGGAACTCAACGCCGCGCTTTGCCTCGACACCAGAGCGAAGAAATGAAAGCATAAATGTAAGTAAATATTTTATTTCTTCGAGTGAGGATCGAACCCACAACCAATCGATTTTACAGCCACACTCTGTGCTCTGCGCCACGACTGGCCTCAATTTTATATATACATAAATGACAAATGTCTTTTTTTTTTTTCAAAATAAATTTTTAAATTTCAAATACGTACACTGTTAACTATACATACAACATCGTCCTTACTTACACTAATTCGATTTGATTACAAATAATGATAGTCCATTACTTATCAAATAAATATTTTTACAAGAAATCCTTATCAATATCTGATATGTAACGTTACAAATTATCTTATCACAGCTTAGTAGTTTATTTGTTATCAAAAATCACAGTGAACAATTCAATTTCAGAAATATAAGTAGATATGTAGTAATAATATTATTATCTTTCTTTAGGTATATTATCAAGTGCTTTAATTAACTAATGTTTTAAGCTGCATTTAAATGTATGTAATCGATGGTTGATACCTTAGAAAGTGTTATATTGGCATGACAACTATTTATAATATAGAAACAATTTAAAATAGTTAAAAAAAACTTCAAAATAACTGTTTAAAAATACTTTTTTTCATTTTTCTAGTCGCAATAATATTAGGATATATTCGAATTTAATCATCGAAATATGAAAAAAGAATTGATAATGTTTTTTTTTTATTATTGAATATTGCATTTTCAAGTAAACAAGATTTGAGGTCAAAATAGGGTTGGTTACAAGACGTTCTATTTTTGCCTTTATAATAAATAGAAATATATAGGATTAAACTAAGCTGATAAGTTATTTGTAAGAATTATTTTTAAACATCTTAAAATATAGACGAATTCAATAAAAAAATATTAAACTTTACATTTAGGAGGAATTTCAAATTGACATCATTAGGAAATTAAACATATAATAAATAATACATTTTCACGTTTATCATAAGTACTAAGGGAAGGTTAGCTGTTCAACTTGTCAAAGATATCCATATATAGACTAGCGGCTGCGCGTGGCTTCCCCCGCTTCAATTACATAAATATTTATTAAATATTATTCAAGTAGGTATACTCATATAGAGAATATTGTGTATTTTTATATATTGTGTACAAATAAAGAATAAATATTTTTTTTATTTATGAGGTTATCTGTATACTGTTATGCACATAATAAATCATAATTTAAATCTTTTGTGGTTTTGTTTCATTTTGCCCGCATAAATTGTCGTATTAGAAAAAGTTTAGTTTAGTCAGTCAGTTCAGGGGAATTCACGGGTCTGATCTCGAGGGAGTTCACGGGTAGAAAGGAGCCTATATGTTGCTCCACAACCACCTCAATATTTCAGTTTAAGTCCTATAAAAATCAGTTCAGTTGTTCCGTAGATTAGCCCGGAAACGCAAAAAGTCTTCTGTCTTAAAAATCGATGACTTTCATTGTGTCAGACAAAAAAAAATGTTTATTTGTGTATTGGTATAGTATAAATAACTATATGTACTTGTAAAACATGGTTATCTTTAAATCGCAGACAGACAGTTCAATTATATTTATATGTACCTATGTATAGAGTAGACTATAAATAGTCGACAAACGTGATGATGATAAGCTGTACTTATCAGATAATAGATAATAAATAATTATGTTTACGGGGAAGCAATATTATTATTTTTTCACCTTCGCGTTGGATGCCTTTTCACCTTCACGTTGGTCGCAATGCCTCCAGAATTCGGCAGAAAGTGGGGAACGGAGTGTCTTAACACTAGGTTCCCTCTGCCTATCCTGCTAGGAGCGGGATATAGCGTGAAGCTGATTTTTTTTGTTACGTTGGATCTCGCATATACTTAGATCGACAAAAAGAAATCCTAGTGTCAAAGCGAACCGTTCTCCGCTACTCGCCCGAAATTAAGATTATACGTGCAGTCTTTCTGTTCTTCGTTTTTTGTTCTTTGTGGCTGTCATGACGCAGGGGTACAAGTGTGCGACCGTAAACGCGACGGTTTTGGGTTCAACTCTCACAAAGGGGAATAAAATATTTAATAAAAATTTTCCCGCTCTACCAGAACGAAATATTCAATTATTTAATTTTCCCGCTCTACGAGGCAAACGCGGTGTTGAGTTACGCCACTCAAAACAGGCCTCAAAAATCCTGCGGAAAGTGGGGAACCATAGTTATTAATGCGAGCTTCTTAACACTAGGTTTTAAGATTCCCTTTACCTACCCTGTGCGGACTACATGAAGTTCAAAAAAAAACACATTCATCGCGTTAATAGACAGACGTTGTTTCATTCGCTACGATATTCTTAGAAAGTAATAATGTAATACGCTGATATAAGCCTTGACTAGTACCTGTACATAAAATATAAACTTCTAGGCCCGTATTTAAAAACCGTTATTAAGTCTGAGATCGATATTGAGATGCTGTATTCATTCATAAATTGTATATATAGATATAATTAGTTAACTTATTTACAAATCGCTCTCAAGTCTGAGATAGATATAAAATCGATCTCAGACTTGAGAGCGATTTGTGAATACTAACTAATGTCGTATAGTAAAAAAAATCAGTCAAGTGCGAATCGGAGACGCTCACCGAGCTTCCGTGCCAATGTCAGGTTTGTAAGTCAAGGGGAAGTACAACTTATAAAAGTTGACAAACTCATGTATGCACCCATTTAGTATTAAATTATAATTATAAGTGTGTAATGTTTTTTTCTATAAAATACTTATAAATTTTCACTTTTCGGATTTTTTCCTTTGTTTGTATTGTTTTCATTTCGCGCCAAAGTTCATATATGAAGGTCCACGGGAAATATCCTATAGGTTTTGATTACGCTGTCAATTTCACACAAAATGCTGCAAAATCTATCTACCTACCTGTACCTCTTGATTGTGTTGACTTAGGAGCTTGATTTCTTTGTGTTGAGACATAGACTAATAAATATATTTCATATTAAATTCAGCTTGATAGCATTCGATTCGATATTTAAAAGTAAACGTATATTTCAAATTAAATACTATTTGTTTGAATTTAATCCTTGAAGATAAGCTCACTTCCACACAACATATTTTCAAAAGACTACAGTTACTTGCAAAAATTAGGAACCTCGTCCATACACCACTCATGTTCCCATGCTGTCTTACCATCAAAAACAACAAACAGAGAGGGCATACCCATTCACAAAACCTATTATGTTAATTTAAAACACATCAGAGGCACGATAACATCAGGCTCGTTCACACCACACCTCCCGAAACAATAGTTAATAAGATGATTTATATCGATCTGAGATAGTGCGTTCGACACGTCTAACATCGCTTTAGCATAATCTCGATTTCGAATCGAGTGCTATATCGATTTGTACAGATGTTCCTTCCAACGCAACGTCCGATGGAGGCGATGGTGTACCTTGCCAGCTAATAAGCTTTTAAAAGGTAACAAGAAAGTTTTTTTTTGTTTTTTTTTTTAATCTTGAAATGTGAAATTGAATACGGAAAAAATGCAACGTAACATAAACAACAATTTAAATGACTTTTATATTTTTAAGGACAGTTAAAAAATTATCACAAAGTATCACAAGTTATCGCACTGATAATACATTATTATTATAATCGAAATTATCAGTAAATCATCGCACATAATATTGTAAGCCATTTTGAAATATGTGTAAAAAAAAACATAAACTACAGTTTTACAAAAAAAAACTATTGACTGGCTTCCAAGCGATGATCGAACAAGATTTAGCTCCAATCTCCTACAATCTACGATACAATGACAATAATTCATTAATTACGATCAAATCACGAATTCGGGTTGCAGAAACCTCCGCCGGAGTGCCGGAGTGCCGGAGTGACGTTACCGCCCAGAACGTAGCAATTAATTTGGTAAGAGTTAGTTATTCCGCAGCATGACAAGGAGGTTTCTCGCCCTCTCTCGTAGTTATTATAGAATAATGAAAGGTGCGCCGCCCGCTGCGATCTACAATTGGCCTGCTTAGTGGCGGGGAAGCCCGTTTAGCTATTTTAATTTTTAGTTTGTCTAGTAACGGAGTTTCGTAAGTATCTGGCGATCAGATCCGTACAGCTGTTTAATTGTTGATTGCTGTTGGTTGATTTGATTTGGGGATGGGATGATGAGTCAGCCTGATCGCGTGGTATCTTTTGGAAAGTGTTGTAACACTGTCTCATACTGGTTTTTTTTGTATTATTTAGATATTATTTCTATCCCAAGTAGGCATGGCCCCTTACTCAGTAGACCACTCTTGGAAATTTATAATTTGATCAAATGTAATCTAAAAAAAAAAATTAATAAACAACGAAAAATCAATTCATTTGAGATGATTGTATTTCTGTATATATTATAATAAAATCTAGACGTTTTTTAACCACCGTGATCCAGAAAGTACAATAAAAATCTTATATATCTACATATAATATGAAATGTATAATAAATTACCTAATTTTTATAGAATTTATTCTACTAAGTAAGCTGTTTAGTTTGTGTATTTAGCATGATACAGACAATGTACCCAATTGGAAAATTAAAAATGAAAAAAAAAAACAATTAACATGATAAAACCCGACGGGTAAAATTTTTAATATAATTAAACAAGAGCACCAAACTTCCTTCAAAGCTAACATTCAATTCTGCCCCTTTACCAACTAATTGTCTTATTGGAGTAATGGATGGAAGGTGAGTTAAAAAATCCATTTGCAATCAGCAAAATGATCAGTGCGCATACGCAGGCGTCATGTGGCCGGTCGGTTGGCTATCGCGGCATCTTCACGCGTCGCCGACTGTACCCCTTGCTACGATTAGTGTCCATACGAATAACTTGATACAGAATTAAAGATAATGTTTTTAATTTTTTTTATAGAATTAGAATATCTAGGGTAAACTAAAATGTAGTTAAATACTGGCTATTTTAAGACAGGTGGCTCTTAAATTTATGTGGTACTTAGAAGTTTATGTTAAAATTTTAAGATAGTAGCGTATATATAATAGTAATATAATAAAATAAAATATTAAGAGGACCATGGTGTAGTGGGGAAATGTCGGGCATTAATTTTCATGAGTGAGGGTTGTGGGTTAAATCACTTAATGAATAATTTTTTCGCTCTACTAAGATAAAGCACGGTGTTGAGTTATATTACTCAATATATTATGCAATGACTCTAATTCGGCCAGTAGGTGGAGAATGACGTATCTTGACTGTCGTCATTGAGTTCTGTTTGTATATATAATATTAGTGGGCGCGCGCAGCTTCGCTCGCGTATTTGCACCATTAGGAGTGAACTCTAAAAAAACCATGAAACACGTGTTCAATGAAATATTTTGAAAAATCTGAATTTCAAATTTTATGAAAATCGGTGCCGATTTAAAAAAAAATCCATACAAACTTTCAACCTCTATATCATCCCTTTAGGGTTAAAATTTTTCAAAATCCCTTCTTAGTGGATGTCCATATTATGAAAATAAACATTTGTCCAAATTTCACGTTTCCACCATTAGCGGTTACGGCTGTGCGTGCGTCTTACCTCAGTCAGTCAGGTACATGTCCTTATATATATATAGATATGAGGAATTAAATGTGAAGTTAAAATTATTCTATAAATTTAAGCGTAGTGCCTAGACTCTAGAGCGAAGAAATGAAAATATTAAATATTTAATTTGTTAAAAAATATGAAAAATTATAAATAAAAAATAAATATTTATAAAAAAAAAAAATTAGCTTCACGCTGTATCCCCCATACAGCAGGGTAGGCAAAGGAAACCTAGTGTTAAGACCCTCCGATCCCCACTTTCTGCAGAATTTCTCGAGGTATTGCGTGTTGAGTGACGAATCTCAATCATCATCTCAAGCTTTTGCTTTGGTGCCAGAGCGAAGAAATGAAAATACTAAGAAATAATAATTGATTCCCTTAAATACGGGTTCGAACCCACAACCGTCGCATTACAGTCACACTCTTGTGCCCTTGCGCCACGACGACCCCCTTAATATTTATAGGTTCTCCGTAAAGTGTGAAAGTAAACAAAACAAAGAAAATTAAGCTTTTCAACAAGTTAAAGGAAAAAATAGGTAGGTACTGTATTTAAAACAATTTTGAATATTATATTCGAAAACAGTTTACTTGTACAACAAATTATCAAATAATAAACAATAGATATACACTGTAAAAGAATAAATGACTCTTGAACTGACTCTTGAATTATCCTAAAGCGTATATCTTAATTATATACATACTTCAACTATCCTAAACAAATAGTGATGATTGACGACTTACACGAGAACTGACAAAACTGACCGTAAAATCGACTGATGTTAGATGAATAAAATATTAATAAACCCTATAACCGAGCATAAAATTCTATACGTCGCAATCGACGTGAAACACTTAAGCAATTTCACGAATAGGAAACGCAAACGCGTCGATCGAGGCAAGCTTAATCAATGAAGTTATGTCGGCCTCTTTGGGACTTAACTAACCGAGGCGACCCTCGAGCTACTACATAATGGACGCGCCATAACCTAGTGGAAACCTTAATTAAAAAATAAATAAAAATAATTCAGTTTCACGCTGTATCCCGCACACAGCAGGGTAGGCAGAGGGAACCTTGTGTTAAGACCGTTCCCCACTTTCTGCCGAATTCTGGAGGCATTGCGTGTTGAGTGACAGAACTCAACTCCGCGCTTAACCTCGACACCAGAGCGAAGAAATGGAAATATAAATTTAAGTAAATATTTCATCTCGTCGAGTACGGATCGAACTCACAACCAGTCGGTTTTACAGTCACACCTCGTGCCACTGCGCCACGACTGGCCTTAATTAAAACATATACGTAATAACAAATTCATTAGTATATTATAAAATAAATGTTATTTTGTTATATTTGATATTAAAAAAAATACATTTTTTTATGGTTAGCAGTACGTGGAAATGTTCCATGTAATTATAAATTCGTCTAGCGTTCTACGAAAAACCGTTTAACATTTGAAATTATTTTAGTTAATTACAAATTATGAGTTTTGTACATGTTAATAAAATGGCAGATGTTTTTTTTTTAGAATTGGAACAATAATTCTAATTACAATTATTTCGTTCAATTACATTAAGGGCAGTCGTGGCACAGGGGCAGAAGTGACTTTAGACGCGAAAGATTGTGGGTTCGATCCACTCGAGGAAATTAAATATTTAATATTTCCATTATTCGCGCTAGTGTCGAGGCAAAGAGCGGCGTAGAGTTCCACAACGCAACGCCCAATATCTCCAAAATTCAGCGGAAAATAGGAAGCGGAGTGTCTCCACCAGACTCCCTCCGCCTATCCTGCTACATGCGGGATACAGTGTCAAACTATAAAAAAATACTTAACGCTCCTAGAACTTGAACATAACTCGCTTTTTAAAAAATATGAAAAGTCGTTATTTAAAGATTGTCGTTTATCAGCTGTTTGATTATCATAATATTAGGTACCTTAAAATAATTAGCCGCAGAGGCAGGTGGCCTCTAGGCGCCTAACATTTATATAGTTAAATAATAAACTATACTGATTGTAAAAGTGAGTTTAAAAATGCCTACTATAATAACTCTGTAAACTGTAAATGTTTTTTTTTTATTTTCTTCATATGTAAAGTTTATTATATTTTTCCGTTAATATACATAAATATGTATTTATAGGTATTGCTTTAAATTTTTTTATTTATAAACGTTGTATATTTTAAAAGAAGTTTTACGAAATTATATAATATACAATTTATCAGTTTTTATGTGGATCACAGTTCATTAGTTATAACGCAAAAATAATAAAATCTATAAACATTCTATGTATTTTCTATATGAAATAATTTATTTCAGCGCTGAACCTGTATTTTATACAAATGTTTATTTTATCTACAAAATTAATAAGTTACGATAAATATATTAAAATTTTATCACTTTAATTATAACAGGTCTTTAATTAATCTTCACCGCTACTTATCCATATTAACGTCGCTACAATCGAACGTGTATTTTTTTTCTGATTCACGCTGTGTCCCGCATATAGCAGGATAGGCAGAGGGAGCCTAGTGACTGCGCTCCCAACTTTCCACTGAACTCTAAAGGCATTGCTTATTGAGTTCCGCTACTTAACGCCGCGTTTTGCCACAACACTAGAGCAAAGAAATAAAACATATTTAGTTTCCTCGAGCATGAATTGAACCCATAACCACTATACAGTCACAACACCACGTATGGCCTTAATACATCTATCAAAATAATACAACAACAAACGATCAACCAGGAAACAAAAAGCAGCATAGGCACCATTCGTAGATCCTTGTCCTCAAGTCATGTCACAAGCATAGTGCTGAGTCAGCATCTTCTCTTTAACTCTTTCCAGCGATTGTTCTGTCCAGCACTGTCATGTCTCCTCCCCCGCCGGTTAATTACTTTTCATTAGACAATCAGCGTGTGTTGTTTCCTATTGTGAAACAACATATCACGGTGTCGATATTTCGCAAATATCTATATAGATATTGGATATATTAGATAGTAGGTATTCATGTCTGAATATCTGTTTGACCACCTAGGATGTTTTGACCTTATGGCCTAGTAACTGTTGTTGTATGGCGTAGCTCAATTAATTTGCGATTATAAAATTGTTTATATGTTCTGTGTTGTGGTTGGTGTTTAAGGTCATTGGTTCTAATTCGGCGACGGTTTTTTTAAATTATAAAATATTTGTGGTTTCTTTTGTGTAGAAACGTGAAATATGGTGAAGCCAATCATTACAGTGTCTTGGTGCAATCAATGTTTTGAGGAAACATATGAGAACGGAGAAATGTGTCACTAACTAAATTACTAACTCAATTCCTCGAAAATTTTGAATTGATTGTAAAATAACTTATATTATTAACAAACAAAAATAAGTTCAGATTCGCGACAGGCGCGGAGATGCAATATCTCACCATATATATAATCTAAACGATAAATCCTCTATGCCATTTATATTTGACTGTCAGTGTCTAAAATATTGCCAACATACACTGTACTGTCGTATTGAGTAATTACCACAACTACATATTAGTTAGTAATGTATGTGATATGCGAACTTATGATAAATGTTCTATTTCGGACGTTATTAAAGCTTTTAGTATCGTATATATCGTCGTATATATATTCGATTTGTGAATGGGTGTGGACGTTTTGTTGAGCGGCGTTGAGTTTCGCCACTTAACACGCAATGCCTTAAGAATTCGGCGGAAAGTGTGGAACAGAAATGTTTTAGTGATGAATGGAATGTCTTAATACTAGGTTCCTAGGTTACCTCTGCCTGCTCTGCTATGAGTGGGATGGGATGTGGCAACAATTTGTTTTTGTGAATTCTACTTTCTTTAAAAGTCAATATCTTGTCAACATACTAATAGCAACTTATAATCGTTTGAAAGTTATTATTAACCTCCACCCAAGTGCATTAGGTAATTCACGGCTTGTGCTAGGATTTCTTTACAATATTAAAAATATTTGTACTCAATAAATATTGTCTGATTATAGTAGACTGGTAAAAAATACAAACAGTTATGTAAATATGTGGAAAATCGATTTAAATGTAGTCAATTCTCATAATAAGAATAATAAAGATTATTTTATATGAAGCAAAAGGTATATATTGAGATCTATTGGGCTATATTGAGAAAAAAAATCACGAGCGCAGAATCAACAGTCAGGCTGTATTTGCCAATTTTCTTAAAGAAGCCGATTTCCTTCAAAGAATCACAAATTCTCAAATATCTACCGAACCACTAAAAATCAGCTAACATCACATAGGGGTGAATCCGTTGATACGGCGATCGCGTTATAGTCTGTGTAATGATAAATTAATTCTGGAGTTCTATTAAACTTAAATAAAACTTAATTTTACTTTTTCAAATAGTTTTAAACAACTTCAAAAAATGAGGTTATCAGTTTGATATGTATGTATGTAATATTGTTGGAATTGAATAATATTTGAGTATGATATTTGATGATCCATTTATGCTTCCAAGCACGTGTGCTTATTTAAGTTTATGTTTGTGTGTTTGTCCACATTTTTTTCAAAAACTAAAAGTCATATCGAAATGTTTTTTTTTTATTCAAATTAATAGAAGTATACTTTAAGTTAGGAAATAGTACAAATTTCATCAAAATCGCTTCATTAATTTCAGAGATATGGGGAAAAACATAGATAGGTAGTAGGATCAGCATTTTTACTTTTGAGTTCACTGGCTATTTTGTTTTAATACCAATTTGAAGTCGGTAAAATTCTTTCGAAATAAATAACTAGGTACTAGCGATATTTTTTAATTAAATATGAGACCGTCGTAGCGAAACCTTATATCATCTGACGGTAAACGGTCGTGGGTTCAATTTTTACTCAAGTATTTTCATTTCCTAATTATACAAATAAATTCTCTCTTTAGGCGTAGTACATACTCGGTTCTTTTTTACCTACCCTAAATTAACAAAAACATATTTACAAACTTAAGGCCAGTCGTGGCGCAGGGACACTAAGTGTGCCTGTAATTCGACTGGTTCTGGGTTCGATCCCCACTCGAGGAGATGAAATATTTATTTACATTTATATTTTCGTTTCTTCGCTCTGGTGTTGAGGGGAAAGCGCGGCGTTGAGTTCCGCCACTCAACACGCAATGCCTCCAGAAACTGGCGGAAAGTGGACAACGGAGTGTCTTAACACTAGGTTAACACTGTGCGCGGGATACAACGTGAAGCTGAAAAAAAAAGTTTACAAACAATTCACATTTAAAACATACATATTTATATATTAAACAGCCATGTCAAACAATTATACATAGATACCGGGACAATACGTACGCAACCAGTGTCGTGTCAGACGGACATTGGACGCGTATTTACATAGTAATAATACAACCGACGGCGTTTAATTGCACTCACAAAGTTCACTATGAGGGAATTCGTATTCGTAGCACCGAACATGCTTTACTGCGTATATTGAACCATGTTTAGGGTTTAAGGAACCTTATCTAAATGAGTTATATTATCATGTTTCAGCTTAATCGTTTTACGTTACTTTGTTATTTTTGTATTAGTTTAGATTTTGTGTGATTTACTGTTTCTTTTGTGTTAATTATTATTTACGTGTATATATTTAAATGCATTTTTTTACAATACTTTACTGGAAACGGATTATCCTAATGCTAGGCTCCCTCTGCGTCCCCTACTAAGTGAGGGATAAAATGTGTGGGTGAAAAAAAAACATTTTACTAAGTAGTTTAGAGTCAAAGTACCTACCTAAGTGATTACTTACGTAACAACAATAAATAATAGATACTATTTTAATATTACAAAAACACAAATTTTCTCATATGTGTATTAATTTCAAAACTTTCAAAGAAAAAAAATATTTTATTTATATTTGTTTTCTATTTGGTTGCTACACAGAAATTGTGGCCTAATGGGCAATAATAAAAATTAAACTAAATGCTACTTTAATGCAACAAATATAATAAATCAAAAACAAACATTACAACAAAAACTTAATCACATCCAAATAACTACAAAATAATAAGAACCGTACAACTAAAATATAGAGAGTTGCCACTTTATGACACCACGGATGCATGCCTAGACGCCATTGAAGCCGTCTTGACCCTTGCCATAACAATTAATTAAAATACAATATAACATGCAGTATTGCCACCATAGTCCACAAGTTACCCGTCAAAATGTCAAGACAGTGGAAAAATATAGGCGTCTAAATGGGGTAAAACCACAGTAAGTTGGAAAATGCAAATAGGTTCCTATATTTTGTCACTGAAACTCTACGTTTGTTCGGGGTGTTTTATAACGTTTGGTATATATACGTTTCTATGTACAAAGTTAGACTCGTGGTGTTTTTAGTGAAATTAATGGTGTATTCGTGTTGCTTTTTGTTAACTAAAATCAGGTTTGGAAAGCTTTTTGTATAATTTTGTTATAATTATGAAATAATCTATGTATATAATAAACTGTAATCATTTCACAAGTTTTGACACGTCTGAAATCTCGCCATCTTGTTAGATAATAATGGTTTTTGAAAATTTTTAATTTATAATTCAAAGAACGAGTAAATGATAAATGATAAATAAACAATAATAATTATTAATTTTATACTAAACTGACTTCCCTAGAGTGTGAAAATTATATTAAACCTATACCTACTTCTACACTAAACCATATTGTACTATAAAAATAAACCATAGAGGCCTTTATCATAGGGGAACAAGGATGTGACTATAACACGATGATTGTCGGTTTGATTTCCAATCGGGGGAATGAATTATTATTTATTAATATTTTCATGACTCACAATGCCACTAAAATCCGGCGCAAAGTATAATAACATATTTTTATATACATAGAAAACAGAAGCGACTCTTTTCAATAAGGGTTGTTCAATTGAATACATCCATCGCGGTGTAAACAAGTGATAACTTGACAAGTGAAAATGCATGCATTGGTATTGGCAGCCTTGTGGAGCCACAGTATATTTGAAAGCAGACAAAAATATTTAATAAAAATATATTTTAATTTATCATTACGTCACATATAAAATGTAAAATAACACATATACTATGTATTATTACAGTTCTCTTATGAACATTACAATTATTTATGGATTTTAAAGTTGACAAATTATACTTTAAGAATGATATAAAATTTCTTAAATTCATATTTAAGTTATTATTAACTAGTATTTATCTATCGCCTCGCCCTCTGTACTAACAATGCAAAAAAACCCGCACACAGCAGGGTGGGCAGAGGGAACTTAAAATGAAATAGAACCAGTAGTTCCTGAGATTTGCGCGAACCAATATTTCTAGTAGATCAACAAAATAAATTCTTCAGATTTATTGTACGAGGCCTTTATATAAATCTGTAAAATGACTTAGCCCAAAGCATTTAACCTCTAATTAGAGCATTTGATAGTTATGTTTTTATTTACAATTATAGGTATTTAATATAATCAGTATCTATTATCAGATGAACCAACAAATCAGACACAAAATCCAGCTTTTACAATAAATTTATTTTCACTTGCTATATACACATATACTCTCGTAGTCACAATATTTAAATATAAATTGTAATGACAAGTTGTCTTGACAATATCTTAGAACGTAATGAACATGAGTCGTGTCGTTTGTGCTTATATTGGAAAACCACCGGAAAAGACGCACCACACTACCGCCACTTAATACAATCGATAATGGAAACAATATCAAATGACGTACTCGTAATTACAGTGACACCTATTACTACATTATACGTAACTTATGCTAACACTATATAGGTTTTCAGATAATTTTGGTCAGAATTAGATAGGGGTGCATTAGTAGATAGGAGTGTATTCTCTTCTTACTTTATAAATTCATGAAAAATAGTATTAAAATATTATATATAAAAATAATTAAAAAACAGCAAAAATGATACATAAAAACTGACAAATTCCATCAAATCTATAATATTGAAATACGACAATCGACATAGCAGAGTGATAAGAATCGCCAACCTTCGACAATACACTTAAAAACCTTCTCGTAGTCAGTTTACGTCCGACAGACAGAATAAAGGACTTTATTAATTTCCCACTTTTCCTCTTCTATAATAATTTCACGAGCAATGGCGTCCGCATCGCTGGTTGCCGTTATCAGGGACAACAATGAGTTTCTGACTGGCTGGCCATCTTCAAACGTAATTCGCATTTTTCACGGCTAGGGCCACGCTACGGTGGTGGTGGGTCGCCTTTATGTTTCCGTAAATCGAATAGAATATGTTTATTTGTTAGTTTTATCTACATTTTAAGTTTTTTTGTTATTAATATGAACGACATGACTATAAAAAAAAACTATCAAAAAAATGCATTAAATATATAATGCCTCGATAAAGCAGCGGAAAGAGGGAACCGGAGTGTGTTAACACTACGGTTCACTCTACCTTTCTACCATGCTATATGGGGCATACAGTGTAGAGCTGCAAATAAAAAAAATTAAATGCTTTAGCACTTATTGATGTTACAATATGTATGTTTTTCAAACAAAAGTAACAAAATACTGCTTTAAAAAGAACTCCCCTTCATTTTTCAAAAGAATATTATATTTAAATTGTTTAGTATCATAAACAATATGTTCTAATAAGAAGAACAATATGAGGATATTCAGCATAGTAGTACATTAAAGGTAGCACCAGCACCGGCCCCACGTGCCCGACCGCCGGTTAATTGACTTTTGGCTCCAAGTGTTTCGGCCAGTCATCGCTCTAGTTTTATATTTTGGCGCCTATTTCCAACCTAACAGCCCTCTATATTTTTTACACGGCAGATCAATTATGATTTCGAATTGGTTTTGATGAATCTGAATAAAATCCCATTGCTGTTGTTTAATTGCCTATTTGAAATATAGTTTAATCAATACAACAGACGGGGGTTTTGTTGTTAACTTGGTCACAATGGAGAGTTGTTTCGTTTCCTGTCAATTAGAACTATGTGGATGTTCTTGTTATAAGATAATTCGAAGCTTTTTGTTGTTATTATTTTTATTATTAATGTATTTTGAACGTGCTTATCGACTTATTAACGAGTCGGTCACGGTTTTCGTGTTGTTTAACTTACATTTGGAATGGGCTTTATAATTTTTATGCGAGTAAATATTTCAGTGAGCCAGTCGTAAAATGGCAATTAGACATGCGTCGCGAGCATGCGTGCACGCATTCGTCTGCATCATAATAATAAAAAAATATATAATTTCGATGCAAATAATGAGAATTGCGCGAAATTCGGTTTCGCGATTGGATCTACTAATTGTCTCATATTTGTAATTATAAATATAAATTAAGTTAAATGTGTGGCAAAAAGCTAGCGTTGCATCCCGGTGCGTGGGCCTATCGGGGAAAGGGGCGAATAGAGATGCGATTGATAAGTATTAGGTACCAACGGCAACGAGCGGCGAGAAACTTACAAGGTTTGCGAACACGGGCCGGTCACGCGATACGTCGCTGCCGCTGTGATGGACGGGGCCTCGTTTTACAAAGTGAAACAGTTAAAATTAATTTCAGTTGGCCAAGAGAATATAGATATCCGTAATCAACAAACACAAACACTCAATGCTCATATTATAATGAAAATTGGCGGCATTTTAACAAGTGTGAAGTGAAGTGATAAAACGCAAAAAAAAAATTATATAAATTATTCAAAAGCAACACTTTCATTCAATAAAGCCTTAAGAAATGCTATCTGACATGACCTAGGGTTGTTTTTATCCGTCACGGCCATTGAATACGCCGTCAAAGTTATCTATTTGCGATATCAGAGCTACGAGTATGTATGGGCTTTGTGTATATAATTTTCCCATAATTAGGAGAGCAGTATGAGGGAATGGAGTAACATGCGAATTCATTAGAGTACGAGTGTACGGAGGAACGTCGCAGGGGCGCGAGGCAGACGATGCAATCGCTCAAACGTATGGACAACCAAATAATTTATTGACTACTTACTAGCTGGTGAAATTATGTAGCGTTTCTAAAGGTCATGTTTTATTTGGAGTTATTGAGTGAGGCCAGTCGTGGCGCAGCGGCACGAGGTGTGACTGTAAAACCGACTGGTTGTGGGTTCGATCCCCACTCGAGGTGATGAAAGATTTACTTAAATTATTTCCATTTTTTCGCTCTGGTGTCGAGGTTAAGCGCGGCGTTGATTTCTGCCACTCAACACGCAATGCCTCCAGAATTCGGCAGAAAGTGGGGAACGGAGTGTCTTAACACACCAGTGTTAAAACACTGCACTCCCCTTCTCTAATGAATTCTGGAGTCACTGAATGCAGAGCAAAGAAATGGAAATATTAAATAATAAATTTTCCTTGAGTAGGATTTTTTATAATACATAAAACATATATATACATATATATTTTTTAATATTACATTTATTTCTTTACGATATTTTAATTATCGTGCACTTTTTTTGCGAACAGTACGCATATGAAACAAAAACGTTGGCAGGTTTCGATGCTATCACGCGCACACGTAGCTATGTTCATGATTAATTAAAAACAATAAATATAATTAAATGTATAATACAATGTCATTCTCTCGTGTCATCTATGTCTTAATAAATAGCTATCATTAGTTCTTAATTTATATTAAGAGTGAACAGTTATAAAAGATATTAGGGACCTACTTTCAATAAAAGTAAATTGAATAAAAAAAAATACAATGGTTGCTTTAAAGTTATTTTGAAGAAATATTTTTAAATTTTATTTCTGTATTCTGTTCTCTCTGCCTCTTTTGAAGCGAGATTTTCAAGTTTTGTTTCTGTAGTCTGCATTGTGCACTCTCCGCCTCTGTTGGGGTAAAAATGGTTCTTAAGCAATCTACGTAGTCTAGCAATTGTTAGATATTCATTCCCTACCAAATGAGATATATATATAATTTTTTTTTAGCTTAAGACACTCCGTTCTCCATTAAGACACTTCTGTTTCTCAAATTCCGCCGCAATCTGGAGGCATTGGGTGTTGAGTGACGGAACTCAACGCCGTGTTTTCCCCGTTACTAGAGCGAGGAAATGAAAATATTAAATATGTCATGCCTCAAGTGGAAATTGAATCCACAATCATCGTACACACGCTTTTGCCTCAAATGTTTTTTAAAAAAAAATACTTTACTAATAATCATTATTGACTAATCTCATTTGCGACTATAAAATGATTACACAAATATATAATAATAGTACCAGACATAATCTAAACAGCTGTTGTCACCCCTTTTTTCCATTAAATAATATAGCATTAATTTATGTAAGTTAACAATGTGTTGCCATTTTTTTTTAATAATTTTTAAATTATGTATATTCTATTAATGAATACGCGTTAACAAACACGTAACTGCCCTATTTTCATATGAAATTATAAAAGCAATTAGAGTTTTAAGACAGGCAGCTGAATAAGTTTTATGGTACGCAGGTACAACTTTTATTACACATTTAAGTTTTACTAGACGCTTTTAAAACGGCTTTAAATCTTAAATTATGTTTTAAAATATTTTAAATATATATTATGTGAGGCCAGTCGTGGCGTAGCGGCACGAGGTGTGACTGTAAAACCGACTGATTGTGGGTTCGATCCCCACTCGAGGAGATGAAATATTTACTTAAATTTATATTTCCATTTCTTCGCTCTGGTGTCGAGGTTAAGCGCGGCGTTGAGTTCTGCCACTCAACACGCAATGCCTCCAGAATTCGGCAGAAAGTGGGGAACGGAGTGTCTTAACACTAGGTTCCCTCTGCCTACCCTGCTGTGTGGGGGATACAGCGTGAAGCTAATTTAATTTAATTTTGATTTAATTTTAAATATATATTATGTTTATATTCTAAAGTAAGTTAGTTAGTATAAAAAGGAAGCGCTGGATATACCTAAGTTAAATTTAATCGAAAACTTAGCTCTACTCTTTTTGAATATAATAAGAAAATTAAATTTTTAACCAACTTTTGTAAGAGGAGGAGGTTATCAATTTGACTGCACTTTTTTTTGTTTGGAATATTTGATATTTATTCGATAGTTGTAATTATTTCAGTTAAGTTGGAGAACAGAGACGGAAAGATTTTGTCGGAATTGTTAAGTTTCAGGAGACCGAGGGAGTCTCATATGTAAAATTAGTATTTAGTAAAAGCTAGTGCTTTTACTAAATATTTTAATTTCTTTTTGTCTCTTGTGTCTGTCTTGTATTTTAGAGTCCACTGTAATATATGCTATAATTGTATGGTTTTATAAATTTATACCTAGAGCTCTGTGAATATCAACCCCAAAACCGCAAAAAAGGCTGGGGCTTATTTACAGCAATAATTATTATTTATTAGATTTTTAGCTTCACGCTGTACCCCGCATCGTAGGCACAGGGAACTCAGTGTAAGCATTGTATAGGAGAAGGTAGCAATGTGGCCTCCGCAGGTATCGTGCCCCCCCTTGAATTTTTTTATTAAGAATCACGCTATCCAGGAGCATTAATAAGACAATATTAAAATTATACAAAAAAATCTGAGAGAAGGCACTTTTTATTTTTTTTAATTCACTGCAATTAAATAATATTGACGATTAATTTAAATAATTTTGGAAATATCAAGTTATAGCTGCAGAGAGTTTGACATTATGTTTAATGAATGTTGTCCTACAGGATTTTTAAGGTAAATATGCATTATAATATTTTATATGCAATGAGGCCGGTCGTGGCGCAGCGGCACGAGGTGTGACTGCAAAATCGACTGGTTGTGGGTTCGATCCCCACTCGAGGAGATGAAATATTTACTTAAATGTATATTTCCATTTCTTCGCTCTGGTGTCGAGGTTAAGCGCGGCGTTGAGTTCTGCCACTCAACACGCAATGCCTCCAGAATTCGGCAGAAAGTGGGGAACGGAGTGTCTTAACACTAGGTTCCCTCTGCCTACCCTGCTGTGTGCGGGATACAGCGTGAAGCTGATATGCAATAAAGCTTGTTAATAGAATCTATGATGTTGGCTATTTGGCTCCCTCATATTGCCTGTATTACGCTCCCGGGGGCCATATAACATACAGATATATTTGTATGGTATTTGAAAATTTTACTAGTTTGCCAAGACAGGATTTGTTGTCCCCAGCAATTGTCAATGTTATCAGAAAATAATTTTAAAAGCGGAGGCGGATCTGGACGAGAAAGCAGCTGAGATGATGGAGAGGACGTTGCCAGCAGGGTACCCGATATCAAAGAGACGTGATATCCAGCAGTAGCTCTAATAATAAAGATATCATAGAACTCGTCTGAATGAGATTGAAACGGCCGTCCTTGCCTGAGGACTCAGATACATTCTGTATATTTTGTGATATGAGTTATTCTAGCTAGAGACTTGGAGAAGAGTGAAAAAAGGTATATTTTATAAAATTACACAAAAAACATATTGCGTTAGCAATATCATTTTCATAACATTAACATATCGTTACATTAACACAACCTCATCGCAATAGATTGACAGTCACGCATTATATTATTTGAAACCCATTTTTTATGCAAATAAATAAAAATTGGGTTTTAAATTAAATAAATGGGCCATTAAAAGTCAACACGTGGTTGTAAAGAGCAGGTTGTTGATCTTCAAATTGTCCTAAACCACAAAATTGGTTGTTCGCGTTGCGTGCACGGCGCAACACTCCTGCGGTTTTGTGTTTGTAATAAGAAATACTATGCATTTCGACTATTATTGATAAAAGGTATCCTATTAATGATAAATAACATTTTTATTTAATTCTGCCAATTTTCGATTAAAATGCTGTATATATTTTTTGCACTTAAATAAATGCGGGATACGGCGTGCAGCTGATTTTATTTTCTTTTTTTTTTATTTCATTATTTATCAACTTTTAAGTGAGGCCAGCTGTGACACAAGGGTACAAGCATGTGACTACAGTTTGTGGATTCGGTTCCCACCCGAGGAAATAAAATACTTTTATTAAATATTCGAACGAAAGCTTTAAGTTCCACCATTCAACACGTAACGACGATATAATTCGACGGAAAATAGGGAACGGAGTGTCTTCACACAAGGTTCCATCTGCCTACACTGAGTGCAGGTTACAGCGTGAAATACAAAAAAAATATGTAAGATCAGCGTCGTACGGCAAAATAAGGTCCTATTAACGATAAATAACATTTTTATTTTATTTTCCATTTTCAACATTCTTCCTTTAGAAGATATACACATAGGCACGTGAAACTATTTTCATATTTTTTTTGAGCTATTCGATAAAAAATTTATCAACTATTTATTTGCATTTTATATAAAAAAAAAACTTGTTTGTTTAAACATTTTAATAGAAAATATATAAAATTAATATTATGTTTATCTAAAATTTTTCTTATTTGCGTTTATTTAATTCTCTAATACGGAATAAGTATAGTAAATTTTAATTCTTTAATATTACATTTTACTATAATTCTCGACTGTCACCTTATATCTTTAGGTACTATTCTATAACAGCTAACTCTGGTGGAGCAGTTGCAAACTTTATTGTAGTCGAAGTTGCTACGTAAGTTGCCCAACAATAAATCAGAAACCGTCAGAAGATGTGCCATTGTTAGTTGCAGTGCTATGAACATGGTATCCGCAGATTTACTTACTGCTGTACTGTTCTATCAGTGATAGAATTAAATTGTTATATACGAGTACAATGGATTCTAAGAGAAATCAAGTCAGCTTCACTCTGTTTCCTGCACACAGCAAGGTAGGCGGAGGGAACCTAGTGTCCGTCATCGTGCACTCCGGTCACCAAATGCCACCAAATTTAGGAGGCGGAACTCAATGTCGCACTTTGCCTCCACATCAAAGCGAAGAAATTAGAACATATATTTTAATAAATATATCAATTCTCGAGTGGGGAGCGAACCTACAATAAGTCGTGTTTACAATCACACAATCATGTCCTCGCGCCGCGACTGGCCTCATCTCTTGATTCTAATAGATTATTTTTTATTAAATATTTTTCTTTGTGGAACTTAAATCTGTACTTCGACAATTAATTAAATAAAAATATGTATATAATCTATCATTTAACAAACATGTTTTTATGATGGATCATATTTTACTCAAATGATGAGATAAATTGGGTGTCGGAGAATTTAAGATTGTTTATTAAAAAAATATTATGGTGTTTTAAGAAAAAGAATATTATTTATATAATATCACACTGATACCTGAGGCTGCCATGGCACATGGGGGCAAGTTTGTGACTATAAAAGACACGGTTGTGGGTTCGATTCCTACTCGAGGAAATGAAATATTTTATATTTTCATTTCATCGATCGATAACTAGGGAAAACGCGGCAGTGAGTTCCACCACTCAACAAAAAAAATGTCTCAAGAATTCGTCGGAAAGTGGGGAACGGAAATGTCTTAATGGCGAATATACTAATTTTATTTGTTATCATTTAGTAATAAATAAAACATTATTGAAGAAACATTCAAGAATTTGTAATAAAAATTGTAATAAACAATAATCGTTATCACAAACAATGTCATCCATTTTATTTATAACTAAATTTCAATATAAATTGTAGTTTAACTGAAACAAAAAGTTAAAATAGCACACTCAAATGTGCATTTAAGTCATTCACATATCTACTTCATTTGTTAACATTTCTTAAAGGAAATAAATAACATTCTGCAAGACCAACTAACTATTTTGAAAACATAGTAAATTTAAAGAGGTTACTCGTGGCGGAGGGGCATAAAGTGTGACTGTAAAATCGACTGCTTGTGAATTCGATTTCCACTCGAGGAAAGATAATATGTATTTAAATTTATACTTTCATACCTTTGTTCTAGTGCCGAGGCAAAAGGAGGCGTTGAGCTCCGCCACGTGATCTCGGTTCTTCTTTCTGAAACATCTGGTGACGAGTTTCTGCATTTTTATGGTTATATTAGACTATATACAAAACAACATGAATTTGAAGAAAAACATATTGTTTTGTTCATAATCGATAAATAAGTGTGCGTGAGTTGAATTTCTATATAAGAATTCGCTACCCTTTTAGACCATTACTAGAACATGTCGTGACATATGTGTATTTTAGATACTGTAAATTTAAAAAAGTCACTAATTTGCTTAACAACTTCCTATAGTCCAAATTTCTATAGTCCAAACAATTGAAAAAAATTAATATCAAATAATCGAAAAAATTAAAAAAAATATATACTTACTGATAATATAAGATTATCGATGACCACGACCAAAATTAATGATTTATAGCTGGTATTCCGTAGTTAATATTCTCATTAAACATACAGCCTACTGTTGGGGACAGCTGAGCCAGTAGTACTTTTAATGCACACCATTCATTATCGGAGAGATCCCGATCTCTGCGCTCTGATGACGAAACACGCGACAAATATGATGCATTGGACGATGGCCGATACCCGGACTCTATACGAAAAGTGAAACGTGTATACATTCTACATTACACGAACGACCAAACAAACCTCTATGGAAGTAGAAATAGGGGCGCAAAATTTCGGACGAACCAATACCCGGTGTACGGCGTAACTTGGTCGGCGTTTATCGCAATTATTAGTGCAGGAGAATCAATGAGACCTCATTTGGTGGATTACCTGCCTACTCATGAAATGAGTGATCGCGCCTCTCGTGTTGAGATACTGATGCAAATTTTGCTTAAAATAATGGAAATGGACGTATTGTATACGGGCGGGCGGGAACCAATCTGTAAATGGGAGTATATTCGTTAGATTGCAGTTTTATCTTTTCCGATCGTTGCGTTGGTTTCTAACTGTTCGCTATTACCACTAAAATACTAATACGCTTATTTGAATCGTTGTGGAAGGCTTCATGAGCTATTTTAATTATTTAACCAAAGCATAACTTACATATAATAGGTATTTGATAGGTTCGAGATAGGGGACTCTAACAAATTTTTATTACATTTCAGATTTTCATGCTATTTTAATATTTAAATATTTTAATATATTATAATAAAATGAATACTTGAATATATAGTTTTAATAGCATTATATTTTTAAGCATTTCTCCAAATGACATATACATTTCAAAACAAGTTCTGATATGGCATAACGTCACAACCCGTCCGCAGCTAGTTTAGTAATTTCATTAGTTGGTCTATTCATGGATGTATCTATGTGAGTAGCAAGTTTAAGAGGAAACGAGACCACACGTAGGGTAGGGTAGGGTAGGGTAATTAAAATCGTAGGCAAGTGACGTATTCTAATCGGTCAGTGGCACTGTACCGATGGTCTGATAAGGCGTGTCACAGGGTATAAACGAGCGGTTGTGGCCCGCACACGGCGCTCGCGCTTTGCATAACAAAAGAGCGCAATTTGGAGGAAAAATGGGCACAATCTCGAATCATCTCGGGCTCGGCCGCGCTCGGCTATCAGACGCTCTCGCGCGTACTAATCAGCCTCTGACTGTCGCTGTGGAGTGGGCTCAACGGGAGGAGGAACTGTATGGATGTTTTTAACTAATGTTTGTTAAATAGTCAGAAGCAAGTAAGTATGGATAATTGAGGATGTATGAGCGTTTAAAAGAAAGTAAGAATTCGCAAGAATTTAGTAGGTCTTCTAAATACTTTGTTCAATTTGACTTTACGCTTATTTTTTTTTTAACATAGATATTGCACAGATGAATGATAAATAGCTAATAATAACTAAAAAAAAAAATTATAATATGTGATTAAAAATATCTCAACAAGTTATTTGCCAACTACTAAATAATAAAATATTTTAACCAAAATAAAAAATTAACATATCTCAAAGACGATGAAAACGTTTTCTTATAAAAATTATATTCAAACATTTTCTTAATGTCAAATATTATGTCTGTTTCGGATAGGCGGATAGGGATCTCCGTAGCTATTTGTGACCGGCCGCGGCCGCACGACTCGCGTTTCACCTAATGAATATTTTAAAAGATGAATGTCGAAACATTAAATGTCAGAACTAGATTTTAATGAAACCCCGGAACTAAACAGCGTGGTGACTCACTGGACTTGTTTGTATTGGTAGGTAGGTATTAGTGGTTCTAGTTCTAGGTAGTTGTATACAGAAGCTGTTATAGTGTTATAGAGTAGAGTAAGGTCACGTTTTAATTGAATAATATTATGAGATAATATTTAGCAATTTCTTTAGAAAATCAGTAATAAATGGATATGTAATTTTATTGGTCAAACTATATATTACTTAAAAGAGTAGATACTTTACATTGTCAAATGTCACTACATCCTTTGTAGTGTTATTTATAAGATATTAAAACGTAATTACATTTAAATACAATAGCGTAGAGTGATAGTTAAAAAGATATTAAGTTAAAAACTCAGAGAATAAATTAAAATAAACGTCTAAATTGCTTATTGTTGAAGTAAAATATGGAGGTAGCGAGCGGCGGCGTGTTAAATATCTAATGTTAATTAACAATAGGGAGATAATTCTGCATTGAGCGGCTTCCTGCAGCGCCCGGAGTTGCGACACGCGGTTTGCACAACGATCTCTAGTTTTTAGTGAGAGTACTTTACATGCGACCCTCCGAACAATGAGCGACTCGTTAATATCTGGGAAGTACGGGAGTGGATCGTCGCACCGTACTAACCGGCACACACAATAAACAATACGAAACGGAGCCGAGGCAAAAACAAACTATAGAAACGTCGCACAACAAGAAGAATAGGAAAATTGCTTTTGTTTAAAAAAAATCTATTTGTTCGTTTCTCGAGATGAGCGCGAGCGGTGCGTCTGCGTCGGGCCAATGGCGCGCCGCCCGTACCCCGCCCCCGGCGCGCCGGCCAATGGGCGCGCGGCACTGACGCAAGAGCAGTTTCCTTTTTTAAAAGTTTCGCCCTCGACTTCCATCCGATTTCCCGCCTCGACTTAAGTTATGGACGGTGGGGAAAAAATCATTGATTTATTTATTAAGACACCAGTTTTTATGAAGTTTAAATTATGATGTCGATTGGCGGTGGAGTACTTGCAGTTTTTACTGGCGACGAGATTCGGTGCTGGACGTATTAAAATTTCAAATATACTTTGGCAAAACGTGCTCGTTTTATCACTATGTATTATCGGTACAAGGAGGGCACTGAGCCTTGTTATCAGTAAGCAATTGACCACTTTCTTAGTACATTCCCACGTTAACGCCGAGCGGTCATCGCCAGTCTGCGCACACGCCGCGCCACCGCCGCGTCCTTCAGCTGCGCGCTGAATGCAATCAACGCATTCATTTATAATGGATAACACTTGCGAATAATTAAATGTACTTAACTACTTAATACTACTTACTTAACTATCAGTTAATTGCATATTTTCACGTTATAATTTATATTACCTGTTGTGGTAGCCAATATTCTAAAAGCAAGATAAACAATAGAGTAATTTCACTAAATCATGACTTTTCCCGGAAAAAAGATAAAAATTTTTACTTGAAAAAGAAATATATATATTACCTATGTACTCGTATATAGCAATACATTTTTAAGGCCACCGTGTAATGGAACAGCGTATTTCCGTAAACGCGCTGGTTGTGGGTTCGATCCCACGAAGCCCATCCCAATTCCACACTTGAGGTGTAAATTACTTTTATTTGCTCGCTCACGCTACGTTAAGTGCAGCGTTAAATTTGTGACGAATTTAAGCAGAAAACGGAGAAAGCAGTGGTCTTCAATAGAGGTTACTGCATTCTATAGGTAGAGATAGAGAGTAAGACTAACAAAAAATTCTATGTATATTTCACCCAATACTAAAATAAATACTTCTCATAAAACTCATATGTATGATGTTTATCCTAAATTTATAATAAAATGATATCAATTAAAGCAGTAATAAGTTAAAATAACTAAAAGTAAAGCATTGTTCTGAAGCTTTTACTTCGGATAATATTAACTAAAATAAATAAATAAATAAATCAGCTTCACGCTGTATCCCGCACACTGCAGGGTAAGCAGAGGGAACCTAGTGTTAAGACACTCGTTCCCCACTTTCTGCTGAATTCTGGAGGCATTGCGTGTTGTCCTCGACACCAGAGCGAAGGAATGTAAATATAAATTTTAGTAAATATTTCATCTCCTCGAGTGGGGATCGAACCCACAACCAGTCGGTTTTACACTTTGTGCCCCTGCGCTACGACTGGCCTCAAAGCCAAACAATCAAACCTCACACTAAGGTTAAATAATAATGGTTAGTGTTGTATAGGAGGTACATTCCAACCCTTTTTGAAATTGTAAATTAGTGTAGGTAATACGAGTAGGTAATTAAAATGCGAGCAGCGTGACATTCAAACGACACATACCTACGTCTACTAACTAGTCGACGATTATTTCTTTTCTAATTAAAGTTTATATTTCTACGTAGATATATGTAAATACTAAACGAGGTTTTTAGTTTTTTTTTATTGTAGTATGTAAAATTCCGACTAAGTTCAAATTAAAAGAACGCCGATAATATATAAATTATTTTTTATAAAAGTTTCTAAATTGAAAATAAAGGTAGTTTTAAAATTTAATTGAATGTTAAATAGAATATATTTAAAAATTAAAGAAAATTGGGAACTGCTACACATTTTAATAGTAAAAAGTAAACTAAAGTTAATGTTGAATAATATAGACCTATATATTTTCATAATTTTTTGTTTTAAGTTTAATAACCACAATGTCAACCACATTGTGGTATTAAACTTTAATATTATCTATAACCGCTAATAATATATTTATTCCTATAGGTAACATTCGTATTTCCCATTTTTTAAATCTAATTTGTGCTGTAAAAGCTTTTGCAACTACTTTATTGAAATTGAAATGTTTCTGAACTGCAATGGTTTTGTGTTTATTAATCCTAACTAAAGGAAATATTGATATGTAATATAGATTTCATTTCAGTAGTTTTTATAAGGAAAAATGTGATGTAAGATTCCAATTGATTGATTCTCAATTTATTAAATCATAAAAAATACTTAAGGGCTTTCGTTCGGCGTTCAATTAATGAAAAAAATGGAAACATAATTTTTTTTTATAACAAAATAATATAATTTAATATCACAATAATTACAATTTGAGCTAGTCGCGGCTCAGGGGCACAAAGTGTGACTGTAAACGCCTGGTTGTTGGTTCGATCCCTATTCGAGAAAATGAAATATTTATTTAAATTTATATTTTCATTTCTTTGCTCTGGTGTCGAGGCAAAGTGCAGCGTTGAGTGAGAGAAGGAACAGAGTGTCTTAACACTAATGTTGTTCCATCTGCCCACCCTGCTGAGTGCGGGTGGCCGCAATTAGCTGATTTTAATAATTACAATCTATTGTATTATATTGTATCTATTCAGTCAAAATTAAACTTAAAAAAAATTTAAAAAAATTAAATTAGCTTCACGCTGTATCCCGCACACAGCAGGGTAGGCAGAGGGAACCTTGTGTTAAGACACTCCGTTCCCCACTTTCTGCCGAATTCTGGAGGCATTGCGTGTTGAGTGGCAGAACTCAACGCCGCGCTTAACCTCGACACCAGAGCGAAGAAATGGAAATATAAATTTAAGTAAATATT
>JAAIXJ010000526.1:0-35927 GCA_013403705.1 Heliconius hermathena | reverse complement strand
CACTCGAGGAGATGAAATATTTACTTAAATTTATATTTCCATTTCTTCGCTCTGGTGTCGAGGTTAAGCGCGGCGTTGAGTTCTGCCACTCAACACGCAATGCCTCCAGAATTCGGCAGAAAGTGGGGAACGGAGTGTCTTAACATTAGGTTCCCTCTGCCTACCCTGCAGTGTGCGGGATACAGCGTGAAGCTGATTCATTTATTTATTATGTTGTCTATTTTCATTATTCCTGTTTTGTTCAGCAGGAATGTGAAGGAGAGTAAGTATTTGGAAATAATTAAATTATAATAGTTATATCGGTGCATTCGTAGACGACGCAATTGCTAATGTTAGTTGCAAGGATAGTGCAAGCTGTAAGTTTTAAGATTAATCTTAGATAACAAGGTAGCGCGCTCGACGCATTACGCTAGAAACTTTTGCCATCTTGAATAGTTTGCATTTGAATTTTTTAATTAAACAACCTCATCCCGACGGAAAATAAAGAATTATAATAATAGTATGTATTCTTTTATGCTACTAAATGTCAAGTTTTACTTAGGTAAAATTCTTACATTACATGAGGCCAGTCGTGGCGCAGGGACACAAACTGTGAATGTAAAATCGACTGGTTGTGGGTTCGATCCCCAGTCGAAGAGATGAAATATTTATTTACATTTATATTTTCATTTCTTCGCTCTGGTGTCGAGGCAAAGCGCGACGTTGAGTTCCGCCACTAAAAAAAACATATTACAGAAAAAATATACAACCATAAGTGGATAACATGAGTGTATATATGTAGATATTATTTAAACTTACTAGTTATCAAATTAAGCTTATTGTAAAAAGTTAGAGTAGCTAGCTACAATTAAAACTTATTGATATTTCAAATTGTAAAACTGGCTACAACTAAAGAAAAAGTAATAACTCTAGAATAAAGTAGAAATATATTTTATGTTATAAAACAACTATTTTATAAGCTTTTCACATCACTAAAAAGTCTAATTATTTTTGGAGAACATCAGTTCTCTACAAGGTTTGACCAATTTCGACTAGTCTACACAATTTTTTAGTGCTTCACATTGTATCCTGTAAATATAACAGGGTAGGCTGGGAGAACCTGGATCTGTTCCCATTAAGACACTTCCAAAGCCTACTTTCTGCCAAATTCTAGAGGCATTGCGTTTTGAGTGGCTGAATTTAACACCGCGCGTTACCGGACCGAGAAAAGGAAAATATTAATAATATTTCATTTCCTCGAGTGAGAATACAAAAATATTTTTAATATGATAACAAATTTTCACAAATGAAAATTGAACCCACAACCGTCGCGCCTACACTAAAAAAAATGTCCCACTGCAAAATGATCTTAGATATTTATAATTATACATATTCTATTATTAGACAAAACGACTATAAAAATAGTAAAGTTGAATAACCTGAACCTCAACCACAAAATCAAATAATATGATAGTGATGTCCATAAATTTATAGGTTTCAAATGTTGCGTATCCACAACGCAGCAAGTGTTGGGGCCCGGGGCCGGGGCGGGTCCAGCCACCTGTACGATTTGAATATTCCAAATCGATATTTTATGTGATCACCTCTGTAATTAAGCAAGAATTAATCACCATACCTTAGGATCGAGTGTTCACGCCTAGGCGTTGTGATCGACACTCCGTGGATATTATTTTGTTTGTATTTTTACTCCTTTTTGTAATATTGTATCATAATTGTGTGTGAGCAGTGCACAGAATTAGGTGAATTGATTGAATTATTTGTAGAAACTTTAAGAATAGTATTGTAATTTTAATATATTTTTACAAATATTACGAACTACCAACAATAGACTTTTAAATAGCTTTTAATACGTTCCGTAAACTAATTATGTTTTCCCATAAACATATAAGTGGATATGGTACCAAGGTATACTTATCAAGTAATACAAAATATTAATTGTAAAAGCTGTATCGGATCTTCACGTTCGACAATTCTCTTTAAGAACATGCGCTTGCGATCCTCGATCTCCCATAAATAAATAAATAAGGCCGAATTTAATAACAAGCCGCGCTTAAGTAATGGCTGCCAGGAGGCAGTGTTACATATATTAAAAGCCCCCATCGATTTTTATAATTTTTACTTACAATTTTAGCGTAATATTAAAGGTTTTAAGCACTATAATTTTGTCCGGTTGTCGACTTTGTTTTAGAGTAAGCCTGAATGTCATGCCCATACATTCAGGGTATCTTGTGATAATATTATATTAAAGAATAGCGGCTCGCCCACGGCTTCGCCCGCTTAAAATACATGATTATTGATTTAATAAGCACAATTGATTGACAACTATAATGACTTCTAATATGATTTTTTTACGACATTATTGTCAAAGAATTTTTGATTGTTTTAAATAAAAAAATACGACCATTGTTGATATTTGATATTTATAAAATATACATAAAGCTAATTATTTATTACACGTATATATTTTTGTAACTTTATGTTCTTTTTACCTATATAATATACTCTGTTAAATGTGCTGATGTCAGTGAATAATTTAATTTACTCATTCAGAAACAGCCTTAAATGTTAAATTATTGATTTGAAGGATTCATAATATTCTTTGTAAAATAACTGTAATAATTGCATATTAACTCCTGTACAGTTTTTAAATTAGTTACATATATTATATGAACGAACCAACCAAAAAATCTTTGTATTTACTTGATATTTCTTTCAAGATCGTTCTTTATCTCTGTGTTGAATTAATTACGACTTCTTTCAAATGACGATAACTTTTTTTTTAATGAACCGATTTTGATGAACTAAACTTTAGTAGTTAAGTTGAGTTAAAACAAAGCAATTGGTGAAATTTTCAAGTAAATCGGTTCAGTACTTTCAGAGAAAAATGCGGACAAAAATATGTCGACAGACAGACAGACAGACAAGAAATTCAAAAAAAATCTTTTTGCTTTCTATTATTTTTTTTAAGTGTCCCTCTATCCATTTCAGTCAAAATTACTAAATGTTCTGTACATTTAGTAAAATATTTTTATGTCTTATTATATATAGAGATGATTATTATAAGAAAAATTTAAACCTTCGTATGTCGACAATTTTGTTTCGGTTTATTATTTCTGTATTCCGGAAGAAACGAAAACATAAATACTGGATGCGCCTTTATTACTGTTTTTGATAACTAACATGGTTTTATTGGTACGTAAGCTTACGTTTTTTTACGTTATTTCACTCTAAACAATCATAATTTTATATTTATAATTTTAATTTAATAACAAATGTCTTGTTGTCGTTTAATTATAACATTTTTATAATATATTTTGTCAATTAATTACGGTTAAGCAATGATCGCTCTCTCACTACAATGGACGTTACAACACATATTAATGAGAATATGATTTAATATTTATTGAACTGCGAGTACTAAAAACACCAGAATTCATGAAGCAGTGAGTCCTCGTTACTGGCGCATGTAGAAGTGGTGAAATTAGCACCCGTCGGTGCCAAAACTTACGCCTAAAAAAATTTTAACAGCATTCCAATAAAGCAAATTGGTCTTATTTATTTTCTTGTGTTGCCATCCGTTGTAGATTTTTGACAGCACGTCGTACATCCGCTCACCACCAACGGAGGTCTTTTTATAGTTGATTGAGTTCGAGAATGTCAATGAGAGAACACATGTAAGTAATGTGAATCGCACGGCGAGGAGATAGAATAAATCAATCGCGTAAAAAGATCGAATGAGGCCTGAATAGCAATACAATTTGCGGTATGAAAAAAAGGGCAGCGAAGTTTCTCAGCGGTTCTAGGAGATGCCAGCACGGCGCGGCGGTGGTGAGATGTCTTCAAAGGGACAGTGTGGTTCAAGGTGCTCGCGGCGCGTTGAAGTCTTTATCCTCGGGGGAGCCCGCGATCTAGATGACGGCGCCGGCGACGCGCGGCACGATGCTATCAACAAGGGTGTCCGCGACAATTGCTACAACGCCGCGGCGCCGACCAACGCCGCCAACCTTCGCGTTTCTACAATACTTGACATACCAATTTCCCATGATTATTTGCAAGTGCGTACAACAAATACGAGTATGTACCTACGTGACTGTCATTCAGTGGACGCTATTGTTTTGTTTGTTGTTTTATAGATGCTTTAAGATATTAAGAGAGACTCTAAGCACGCACATTTGCTTATCATTAAAAATATATACATAGAATACCATATAGCTACAAAAAAATTATGCATATAATACATGGTTGTACATACTCGTAACTATTAAGTTATTTAACTTTAACGTCTACTATCTATATGTATTTTGTGCTCTACTTTTATGACACGTCTTTTTACGCTTAATACACTTGTAAAATCTTTCTGATGAAGGTAATTTTATTTAACATAATGAATAAATCCTTTTTGATGAAAAAATCCTCACCATCTATTGTACATCTTACTTTGTACCTTTGCTAGCGTAGTCTTTAACATATTTTCGAGATGTTTATTGCCATGTCATTTCTATTTAACCATAGAATTAGGACTTAATTTTCGATGACCTATTATAATAAGTTCAAACTATTACCACCTTCATGTCAAAATATTTTTTAAGGCTTTCCATATAAAAATGTTCATATGCCGTTAAATTTCATCGCTGATTAACATTCTATTAATAATGTTTTGACAGTCCTAAATATTTCTTGGTAAATACATAGCACAGACATACTGAAGAATTTGTTTGGTTGAATATGCTAATCTTTGAAACTACTGGTTAAATTTAAAAAAAACAATAGAAAGGCAACCTATATCACATCTAGTTAATTAGGACTTAGAATATGTCATGTGTCATACGTATATGTTACTTTATTATTGTATTTGACCACGCAGGCGAAGCCGCAGATACCTAGCAGGTAAGCTAGAATATTATATAAATATTAAATGAAGTTAAAATGTGTCAAAAACTTAAAAAAAGTATTTACTAAGTTTGTTGTTAAAGCTACATTCCAAATCTCTACTCGGACACAAGTTCAAGATTACACCTTTTAAGCCTAAATATGGGTTGAATTTTTGGTAAATTTCTTCATATCTGTATGTCCTATTCTACTTAAATTTCTGTCAATAGCCAGGTATTTTTAATTATATAAATTTAGGTGTTTGGTTCTCGTAGGCTTAAAATTTCTTAAATTTTTCGAGATCAATTACTTTTATGCCAAATTATAATTCTTATATTTAACATAAGACTCCGAAGTGGTCACGTACCAAATAAAGATATAACGACAGTGTAGACGGAGAGGGCAGCGAGAGGAACGACCTATCTACCAGATAAACCCATCTCTACGCACGTCGCGGGCTGTAACACGCCTGACGTGACGGCCTCGTTATGGCCTTTTCTGTGAAAATAGAAAAGATTTGATTCAGCCGCTATAATGATCGCACACTCTCCTGTATTATTATAATACCTTATGGATAACCATTACATTTTTCCTTTTTGGGAATGGCGATAAGATAGATCTGGTAAGTATAGAAAAAATATTTTAGAAAATAATACATAAATAATATAACTAACCATGATTTAGTGATTAAAAATGCAAAAATAAATAATAATTTCAGGCTTGATTCGGTACCTGAAATATATCTGAGATAAAGTCAACATAATCCCAGTGTTCCACGAGAGGCGGGAGGCGGGGCGGGATGCCGTCACGTGCGCGCGCATCTGATACCGCAGACGAGGTATGCGCAAGCGCACCGACACGCAAACGACTCGCCGTGCCCATTAAAATCTAATGCGATGTAGTATTACGGTTATAAGATTAGCGAAAACTGAGATTAAATGGCAAGGTTTGTTTCATTTCATTAATATGTGAAATAAACTGCGAGATGCTTTCACGCCATCGCGCGTGATAAGCCATCAAAGCTGCACCGGGCGCCTGCAGCCCGCACCGACACCGCCGCCCGTGAATACCAATCGAAGTTTCCAATGCACTGCGGCATTGAAGTTTCGATTTCGCCAATAGGTACTTGTAGTGTAAAGAAACGCCGCTATCTACAAACAATTGAGAATATCATTAATTATAATAAATTTACATATTATGATATTTTAATTTAGTAATTAAATTATACGGATGCTCGATTATTTGTTATGATATATTTAATATACTTCATGAAATTTTATACCTCTAAATTATAATACAACAATATAAAAAAAACTTACCTATTGATTTTACTCTGTAAAATGTACATTTACTTAGACATTATAGTTTTTCACAGAATTGTTTATAGTTATGTGCACAGAATAAATTTTTGATCATATACGAGTAGTTTGTAGTTGTACATTTTCAATTTCATATTTTTACAATCTTTCTAAATAGTTGCATATCTAAAAATTTTGAGTAATTTTCTTAAATTGCTAGCAAAGTTTATTTAAAAATTCTCAATCATATGTTCATGTGAAATATATGTTACATACACGAACAGACATACATACATATATTTATAAATACGCAGTTACATATGAAAAATACATAACATGCAAAAACCACACGCGGGCATGGAATGTAGCTACGAAATCCAATTATATATGCTGCGAAACAAAAAGTGTTGCCTACATCAAATATCTATCAAAATATCATTATGAAAATTTGGTGGCACGAAAAAGCGCCAGGAGGACGACCGCCGGCGCGCCGCGTGGCGAGCATTCCCGCCTTTTTGCCTGACCGACGTATTTATTGGCAGCACTGATGCATTACTCGAAGATACCCTCGCGATACCAGATCGGATGCACCGCACTTGGATACCAGACCATTGTATATGCTTGTTTTTGTCTAATGCTATTGATATTCCTGTGCCAGAATATCATTTCGGCTTCATAAGTTTTGTTTAGTAGTTTAGTCTGCCCGTGGTTCATTTATCGAAATTTTGTTTATAATTCTGAATAATTAGTTTTTATCAATAAACAAATTACAATTACACATTTAATAGTAAACCTAATTTCACTTAGTTAAAAGCATTTTTTGATTATTGACAACTATCACATATTTAAGGAAATCAAGTATAACGTTAAGACACTTAAGCTTAACTTCAAAAATGTATTGCAATCCTAATTAATTTTTAATGCTAATTAGAGACATGTCTTAGTTATGTCACTAACTCCATACAATACACCGAGTACCAGTTAATTGAAGTTATTGTAGGTACGTGACCATAAATGACCATTAATAATATTTTGAAAATATCAAATGTGCAGCAGTACGAGTATTTTGATAGCTCCGCCGGCGGCATCAGAAGGAATATGAATAAATTGTATAAATATTTATCGGCACGCATTATGCCACCGCTCCAACCGGCGTCTAGAGGCAAAACGAACACGACACAAATACAAGATTCTGGACCGACATAATTGTTTTTGCAGATACCCGGGAATCTTATCGACTGAGGCGCACACCGCTAGTGCCAGTTTTGAGAGCGAATGATTTATTCAGCCACAACTCCTGTGTTCCACTTTTTAGGCGAAGTCGTCAATAAAGGAGGTTTTATGTTCCCCGAGCGAGTAGGCCTGGTAGGTGAGAGATGCCAGCAGTGGTTTATTGGTATGCTGTTCCAATATACGTATATAACTGACGGGAGACGGACAAATGATCATTGCTGGTCTCAAGTTCATTTGTTACAAATAAAATGCATCTGTTACTTTTTCCTTGCAGTATATATTAACGTGGCTGTATATATTAACGTGATTGAGCGAATGAATGTGCCCAAAATGGTGGCCATAAACTGCATCCCACGGTCACACAGCCGATTCATGAGTATGTTCTGAATTCAAAAGTTTTCAAAAAAAAGTAAATTCTATAAATGAGTCCAGTTTTTACCTACATCTGTTTATATCAGGTTTTATGTTGTCATACTAAAAACTGTACATACATTGTTATGACTTATTCGTTAGTAAATTTATTAAATTTGGAACACATTGAATTTAACCATAATTTTTGGGTATTCTGTTATTTTTTCCATTAAAAGCGTAAAAAATATCAATCATTATGGCTCGGAATATACATTGTTAACAAGAGCTAATATAATTTTAAAATATAACGAAACATAAAATATATTATTGTTGTTTATATTTCCACACAAGCCATCGTCTCCCAATAGCCTCCGCGGCCAACTCGAACATGATCTCCGCGGTAACAAGTCCTGCGATCCCGCGAACCGTCCGAACGCAAACATGAGGCATTGTCAGTCACATCGCCATAAATCAAACCGTTGCTCTATCCGTCGCTTCAGTCGTCCGGGCGTCCTGCTGTTTTACCGCACAAATTTACGAGCACCTCCGAACATTTCCCCGGCCCGTACACCGCGAGATGCTGATCAGGTCCTTCGCGTTATTTGAAAATATCGTGATTTATACTAAAGTGTAGGGTACTGTGACGCCGCATCTTGTACCTTATACCTTGCACTATAAATCGTAGAATAAGTCAAGAGCATGGACGGTAACGACACTAGAATACGTTGACTCAATGCAATTGTAATATTTCGTAAAATAAGAAGTATTTTATAAGAGATTTGCTGCATCCTATAGCCTAAGTAAATCTGTATTTAATATAATTAGTATATTGTTTTCTAACAATCATGATCTGGTTTTAATGTATTACTAATAAATATTTCTGTAATGATCCAAAATATATTTGACATATTTAGGTACATAGTAAAATGTGGTTTCCAAAAGCCAACTCAATAAATGGTTACAGTATACTGTCCTAGTGAAAATTTAACTTAAGGAATGTCCATCAAAAATTCCAAGATCTCCGATTTCACTTTATGTTGTGACAAAATATAGAGATATGCCAAAAGCGAATATGTGAGAATATTCACAATACGTATCCAAATCTAAAGATTTTACGACGTGAACACGAATAAATATTTCTTTTATTCCAATTTGTCAGCTAAGCCACTCTCAGCGGCGACTTATCTCCGTATTCAACGGTAAGCTCCCGCCAAAACAATACGGCAGTATCGTTAAAAAACGTGCTCGAATACAGCATTTATCATCGTTGATTAAATACCATTGTTTTGTATCGGCCGGAGTCGGGGACTCCGCACCTCTTCTTCCTTTTGCATCTCCCAGCGTCTCGCATTATGCGCGGAGACAATAAGTCTGTTAAATTGGCCTTCTCTATATAACGTCCGTTTGTGTATTTATGTCTGTGGTGGACGCGTGTTCGCTTGCTCGCCTTCGCCTTGTAAATTCTTTTGTCGATGGAAATTTGTTTTCGATGTTGCGTGACTTATGATAGGTTATGCAAACTCTTGTCAATAATATCTGGGATATGTTCATATTTTTATAGCATACTTTCAAGATCAGTCGTGGCGCATTGGCACAAGGGTGCGACTGTTAACGCGAGCGGTAGTGGGTTAGATTCCCACTCGAGGAAATGAAATATTTAATATTTCAATTTCTTCGCTCTGGTAACGAGGCAAAGCACGGCTTTGTGTGCCTCCAAAATTCGGCGAAAAAGTGTAAACGGAAGTGTCTTGATGGGAATAGTTTCCTCTACCTACCATGCGATATGTGGAGTATCCTATAGCGTGTAGCTAAAAAAACCGTTGGAAGTAACTACTGTACTCCACATATTTCGGACATTGAATGTATTCACTATTGAAATTAAATTTTTTAATGTCAATCACATAGATTTTATATCTCGAACTTTTTCGTTCCCTCTAATTAGTTACTAAGAGGAAATTAATTTTATAATACAACCTAAAACATATAAGTGAGACACTTTAATATAACTTAGCAAATTCTTCTTAACTCGTAAACAGCCAAGATATTTTTATTAGAACAAACAGTAACACGTACCGCAATCCTATATCTAGATTGAAAAATGAATGAGCAGTATTCTCAAAAGCGGGGTTTATTTCGAGAACACGCTGTACCGAGGCGGCTACGTGACGACTCCGTTGTCGGCGACTTCAATCACCACGTGGGCCATAGTGTCTCCGCGATTGCATCTCATGAAATATTTCATACACCATATTATGTTTACTGATTAGAGCAGTGGTTCGAATATATCATTTTTTATGTTTACTTTCATTGAAGATGCTGCAGTAATTAAAATTATACTTATAACCTTTTTGAATTCCCTGACATAAAAAATACTGTTTTAATTTTCACTCTGCCTTTTCCTTGAAGGCAGAGAGGTAGGCAAAAATAGCCATGTGTTGTGACGTTCTTCTCTTACCACTGTAGCTCCACCACTCATTTCGAAAAGGAGGTTTGGTGGCAGAACTTACATCATAATTTGTTTAATCAGGTAAAGAAAATAGAAATAATTTTAACTCACACCATCGCGTGTACAGTAAACGCTTTTCAACTGCACCATGGTGTCTTCAACTTTTAATCGATGAATGTTTAAATACTGTGAAACTACTTAAGTTGTTTTAGTGTGTACCTATTAATAAAATATTTAAAAATAGAATACATATTCTTTTCTTGCACTTATTAGAACCTTTCTCTCATTACATTACAGAGATGCAAGTAGATTTGTAATCTGAATTAAAACTCTTAGGCGCCATTGCATATTCATATAAATATTTATAATATTTTTTTTATTGATCAATTCAACGACCGGTACATTAGACTATAACTGTGAAATCGTATTAACCATAACCAAGATATCATATTTAGATCAAAACCCTAATCAGAAATTAGTGGAACTAATTAGGTAATCAGAATCTTCATCTCCAGCATATTTGTATTAAATTATACTCTTATATTGACAACTTCAATTATACAATACAGGTTTAGAGGTTTGAGTGAGTTATTGCTTATTAATACCATATTTCGCTATCATCATTTTTAATTAATCATTATATTAGCTGACGCACACACAAGAAACGATCGCTATAATTCATTCAATAATAGCACCGACAAAGATACTAACAGTCACAGCAAAACACAACGTACGTTCCACGTTCACGAAGCAGCGAGAGCAAACAAGAAGAATATGACATAAATTATTATAATGAAATACACCATCGTTTTAATTATTATAATATGAATGAACAACATAACATGTACCCAATTAGGAGTCAGTCGCGATGCTTGTTATTATTTTAATAAATTAATTACAAAATATGAGCGCGCGGCCGGTGCTGCCATCCGCGGGCCGCCTCGCAAGAACGGGAATGCTGCTGCAACTAAAATATAGCACACACAAAAACTTACCCGACTATGGAAAAACTAGAATTGCTCATGCGTTGTATGAACATGTTTAATTAATTTATTAATTAGCATCAATTAATCGTAATACGGCGGCGCAGAGGGACCCTTCGATGCGCCTCAATACGCTTTCTAAGGAAAATGGTTTTTTGACGATACCGAGTCCGATGTCCGAACGTTATTAAAGGTGATTACTTTCTATTTGCGGGTATACTTGTTTAAGTAAATGTTATTACACACGATCGATTCTAATGGGAAAAAGTAAATTGATTCAATAAACAACACAATAGTTTATAGTTAACGGGTAAATATTGTATATGTCCTTATATGGGATTGTTGTTGAAAATATAAGGCAAGAATGCGCTGATAGGAGCTTCGTACGGGTCTTACGACTTTCTTATGTAAATTGTAATATTTGCTGATGATGGTCGGACGTGCGGTGGACATTGATAAATAAGCAGCTGTCAGTGGGCTGTCCGAGCGGCGGCGAAATTCGAAAATGGTTCGTGTTCATTAATAACCGGAATGGATAGTGTGTCGCGCGCGAGATGCTGCGATACGCTACCTGTGTTCGTGATTAGCCCGCGAGCGACCGGCCCCGGCCGCCGCTGTTCTACGAAATCATATCTAATAGGATACCTACCTGGTCTATTTTAAATTGCACGGAACCAGAATACCCTAGATATTTTTAGTTATTGCGAGTATATCACTTCACACGTTGCCATCATGTTTTTTATCACTAGTAACTCCTTAAACGGATATACCTAGTATATGTTAGTACGTATTTTATTCTCCTAAGTATATAGAACTATCTGTGGAATCAATCTATATTACCAATTCCGAATTAACTATTTGTTAATAAATATTCATTGAGTTTCATAAGCATGGGACGAATTAATTCGATTTGAGTTTCGATCAGAGAGAGAATGATAGAAATAAACCATAAAAACCGAATGCTATTGAAACAGGAAACTTATTAGAAGTTTAATGTTAATGGATTAAATATTATGAGTTTTAATTAAATTTGAAACAAGTTTAAAAATTGTTGAAGATTAAATTTAATTGATGTAAATATGAGAATAGGTGCTAAGCTGGCTTAGCGGGCAGCGGGGACCCAGCGGGACCCCGGACAGGCCACAGGTTGACTATATTTTTATCGACAAATAGTATTAACTTTTTCCATACTTAATCGTGCCATCAACTTAAGTTTTATTGTAGTGTTTTATGTTATATAAATATTGGCAGTTCTCGTGAATATCCTTGCGGCGATTAGGGCATCAAAAGTGGCGTACCGTCGACTCATTTATGGGTCGTATACTTGCTTCACTGGGGTCGTTTTAGATAACGGTATTGACAGCTTTTAGATTAGCCTGACGGGCGGTCGTTGTGACGCGTCCGTCCTACATTAAATTAGCGCGATGTGAATCTTTAGTGGATCATAATCTAGTGGGTGATTAACTTAAAATTAGTTGTTTTTTTTATAGTTTTTTTTTTGGTGTATACAAAATGTATATCTTAAATTTGAATACTAGAGAACTACACTTTCTGCTCTAAGGCGTATTTTTTTGTACAGTAGTTTCCTTATACACGATGATCTTGATTTCACCTATTATAAAAAATACTCTCTGAAAACTATTTATATAAAAAAGAGATTTAAAATTTATCATTTAGTATAATATTTTACTTTTTATAACTAAACCTAGAAGCAAAACATTTTTTAATAAACACCCGTTGAAAATTACTTCAGTGGGTTATCAATATATAAATTTATCTACCGCAGCTCCAAGACACACCGGTTATTAATATTACATATTAAAGCGATAGATACTTTTGTTTAGCCCGTATTATTTATTCTCCTTTATTCCATTTATCAGTTAGTTATCCGATGGATAGCGCACATAACGCGAGCTTCCGTTGCATATGATATTCGGTAGCCGGCCCGCTATCTCACTCATTACTTATCTCGTATCTCGTCCATCCAAAACTTTCTTGTATCTGTCGATATTAAAAAATACTGGCCAGTTAGAGTTTTTATGTTTCGACTCAAAAAAATTATCTCCATCTCAAACTTCTATCTGTAGTCGTAACTAGGGTTTAGAATTCAAACATTCTATAAAACACCGATCGTTAAAGATCTCTCGAGCGCTTCCTTCGGTAATATTGGTGTTCCCATACAAAATGATTGATTTAGAGATAAATATTATGTTTATTTGTATAGTGTAGACATATTTTAATATAAAAACTGTCGTTTAGTAATAAATTGTGGGCGGCGTTTCCTTTTTAGGACGATTTTTAATTAATAAAATACAAACGTTTATTTTGTGGGATTATTTTAAGATAATTAGACTTAGTAGTCTATATATTTGTTTTTTTTTCTTTACGCTGTATCTCGCATATAGTAGGGTATATCTACACTCTATCGAAGGAACTTGGCAACCTAGTGTTAAGACACTATGTTACCATTAAGGCGGGAAGTGGGGAGCTTTCCGCCGACTTCTGGACCCATTTGCATGTTGAGTGGTGGAACTCAACACGGCGCAATGCCCCGTGGCCAGACCGAGGATATGAATACATTAAATATTTTATTTCCTCAAATGGGAATCGAACCAACAATATGCCTCGTTGTTACTCCACGACTAGTTCAGCCTCAGTTCTATAGCAAGAACTATCTTTATCGGCGCCTATTAAAACTGAATAGTAAGATTTTCAATATAAAGTTCATTAACACAGCGTTTGAGATGTATTAAAATAAATAGACTATGATTACATTTCCAAACAGGCTTGTGTGTAATTATAGATATTTATAATAGAAATTAATGTACAAATGACAGTGGACCAGCGGGGAGCAGCGACGGCTACCGGTGAGCTCGTTTCCGACCCCCTAGAAGGAGATAGCATTGTCAAACCTACCTCTTATTACTATAGTATTAAAGAATATTATAAAATGGAAAGCACTTGTTTTATCGTTTTTGTCACATTTATCATAAATATATTACCGAAGATATTTTTAATGTTTGAGGACACAATAGGTTTGAAGTGTAATAATTTTGAAACAATAATATAATAAATAATAAATGGGTTGTGTGTAGAATATATAATATACCAATTTAAGTAATGTAAGTTCGTTTTCCGCTTTGTTATATTTGTAGCAAGTATGCAGTGTTTCTGTCGTTTAGGTAAAAGTCGGACGGGAGTTGAAATAGTTAAAAAAAATCCCATTGATCATCAAACAATATTTTAATTTTTTCCTTAAGTAAGAAAAAGCACAGAATTACATATACATGTACTCTCCATTTACTTTTTTTTTGTTTTTACACTGTATTCCACATATAGCAGGGTAGGCAGAAAGAATCCGGGTATCTTGTGTTAAAACACTCCGTTCTCATTAAGATACTTCTGTTCGCCACTTTTCGCCGAATTCTGGAGGCATTAAGTGGCTGAACTCATCACGCTTTCCCTCGTTACCAAAGCGAGAATGAATGAAAATATTAAATATTTCATTTCCGCGAGTGGGAATCGAACTCACAACCGCACGTCCCAGCACCAAGAATGGCTATTAAAATCGACCTAAATATTTTTATTTATTTTCTACAATACAAGAAGATAAAATAAACCATTACTTCTGACATGACATTTAAACGAACGAGAACCACTTAGTACGCTTACGAGAACATACATTACGAATATTGCACTATTATAAAAAGACTAGTCCGAGTAGGCACATAGCCACCTACGTAAACGATTTTCTTGGAAGCACCCATAAGCCTTCCGAAGTAACGAGGTCTACTGGTACATCATCAGTCACAGCTCTTCATTTATAATGATGTTAAAAATGTTACCTAACAGCGATTCTTGTCCACCCATTGTACTGTTCAATACCCAAACAATATAAAAAGGTTCCTTTTAAAAAATGACCTCCAATTTATTTGAAGTATAAAGAGTCTTATTTCCCATGACACCGGCCTGGGCGTTCGCTCGTCCGTGCGCCATCCTTCTTTAGATTTTTTGTGTGTCTCATACACACATTTTTTTTATTTGAAAGCTTTGACATTTGGAAGTTGGGTCACTTATTAAATTAGCCTTTGTATTTAAATGAACAATTGTAATTATGTTGAGCTTCTTATGTGGCTGTCGATGTTGGGGGTGCTGTTATATATACTCGTATTTATTTTAAGTTTATAAATATATAGAATAATCAAAATGTATTTTTTTACTTTCCGTCTACATTTGGAGACTGTCGATATTATTTGGGAAAATATTATATACATAATATAACATTACGAATATATACAAATTCCACCGAGCTGGATTTATACCAATACAACTTATACAATACAATATACCAATGAAATCGAATTGAACTCACGACCTGTCGCATATGCACCGATGCGACACGTTGTGAGTTCGATTCCCACTTGAGGAAATGAAGTAGTATCGAGGCGATATGTGTTGAGTTCTGCCACTTAACACATTAAAACTTGTGAATTAGGCAGGGGAACGGAACTGTCTTAATAGGAACGGAATGTCTTAACACTAGGTTTTTAGGTTCCCTCTGCCTACTCTGCCATGTGCGGGATGAAGCTGATACAAAATAAAAAAAATAGGTATATAATAAACTCCCAACTAAATTTAGTGTTCATTAAGCTTCTAGAACTGTTAAACAGTAGCTTAAAGTTGAGACCAGTAAGCTACCGCTGAATACAAGCATAATCTGTAATTTCAACAGCGTAGAACCCACAAGTATGTAGGTAATTTCCAATCAACGTCGTACATCAGTTTCGATACGAATCAATCGATCTTCGGCCGAATCGAGCGATTGTGTCGGCGTTTCGATAATGTACAGTAATGAGCGGTATGATGGACGACACCACTGTCGCAACTCTTGCTTTTATTTATTACCTAGTTGTTTATTGTGGGTCGCCTTTAGACTTCTACTCAATTAGCCATTAGTCTCAATACTTTTAAAGGAACATTTAATGATTACCTTAAAATGATTTAACCTAAATTTATATTGGACAATGTTGATGTACATATTGTGCAAAAATGTGGAATGCTTATGCTTCAGTCATGCTATTGTGGTAGAGTAGAGGTTCAAATCTTTCTCGGAGTAATATTTATCCTTTTGTTTCCCTTTCTGATTAGATTAAAAACGTTATCGGGTTCTACGTCTCTGTTGAATGTTTCCAAAATTGGCGGATGTGCAGTAATAAAAATAAAGTGATTTATCGCTTTTACAACATATAATGAAAATGTGTAGATATAGGTACAAATGTGTGATGAAGTGGGGAACGGAGTGTCTCAACACTAAGTTCCCTCTGTCTCCCCTGCTATACGCGGGGTATAGGTATAGAGTAAAGCTGAAGTGTAGATATAATAAAATAGATATAGTGAGACCTACAGACTTACATATACTCATCTACTATATAAAATATAACCTTTTAATATGAATGCAAGACCATTGGTAGCGAGCACAAAAAGGTTTAAGTTATTAATCAGTAGCTGCAAGATTTTATCGATATCTTTCGAGTCATTCAATATTTTGAGTATGCCATTAAATCTTCAATTCCCATGACAGTTCGCCGTCAGTGTCGCACAATGGAGGAGGAATACGGAGACACGCCCGTGAGTGACCGACATTAATCCTAATGTAGCGATGTACTGGCTAAACGTCGTTTAATCTAAACAAAAATATTTCAATGCACCCAATAAAACTATAGGGAGGAGAAAAAAAGGTGGAATGGTACACGGTGCTCGTAAGGTATTCGATGAGTATGACTTCTGGGAAGCTGTGCCCTCCAATGTCATATCACGACGGGTAGTGATGGATGCGACGCACTTATCGATGTTTTTCGACAATATTTTTTTGGTTTAAAATGGGGTTTGTTTATTTCATATTTATTGGAATATTTTTTTAGATAAATATAATTGCAGTGTTTTAATGTTATGTTACCTTTTACTTTCTATAATGTTTTACACCCAAAAGTCTATTCTTGTCGTTATTATCTATGTTTTAATTTTATACATTATTACAAATCGTTTCGAAAAAAAACTTATTCCAGGTTAAATTTTTAATTTATTTAATCCCATAATTGAATAAACTGATTTTCTGACTAACGTAGAATATATATTTCATTGACACTGCACTCTCCACAAAATATAAATATGTTGTGTCGTCGGTTTGTACATCACTAGCGTTGCAGGCACAGGCGCAGGCGCAAGACAGATGATCAGTCATGGCCCAGATGTCGCGATAAGCCAGCGGTAGCCGCTCATTAATCTACCCACTCCCCACTCCCCACCAAACACTCCAATAATTAACTGGACACAGCACAGATTCTACGAATCTCGGCCACAGCCATCTATCCAAATTTCTATGGAGCAATAGATACTCAAATATCAACGTACGATCCGATCAGATGAAAGTTTTTATACTGTATTCATAATTCCAACGTTTATAGCGGTTATGTCAACAAATGATTGAATTACGTAACAAAACGCCGCTATTGATATCGTCGGAATATTTTGTTTTAATATATTTTACTTGGCATTCGAAAACTGGTTTGGACGACATAACTCCATAATATTCGCATCAGACCGATATTGCTGCGCTAAAGTGGCCCACATAACATGAGCTAAATGCCAAAAAGCTGCGGTTTCAAGTAGCGGTCATAATACATCTCTTTAATTGAGGAGTGTTTATTTGTCGATGGACAAGTTTATTGTTATCGTGGGGCTAATGGGCGTCGTAAAATTCTGTTTAAGAAGTCGAGAGAAACCGTGGGAGATGGCGCGCGACGGGCGGCCGCTGCCGTATTCAACCCTTAATTATGATTTAATTTTTATTTCAAAAATGATGTTTACATTAATTTATCTTAATTTTAAAAGTTTTAGGAAATATCCATAGGTGGTTGGAAACGTAGATGTAATAGGTACCAAAATACCTACTTTAATTCTATGTTGCTATATAAATATAGTTTTTTTTACATAAATATTTAAAATATACTGCAGATATATTTCTATTTAAAAACAAAATAAGAAATAAGATAAAGCATAGAGCCGTTTTTGCTGATATATTTAGTACTGATTGTCTTTCACAATTGTTTTATCACTCTGTATATTTTTAGACTTATTTATTAAAAGTAGGTGCTTGTATTAGTTTTAGCCTTAAAATAAATGTAGTGAATTACCACAATATAAAAATATAGATATCCCATCAGTTAACATCAAAATTCAAAAATACTAACTGATTATTGATATTTAAATGTTTCAACTATCTGTAGGATTCTTAATAACAATATTAAGAAACTATGTTTTTGGTAATTGCCATAAAAACAGTTATATTTTAAATAATACATTTTGATTAAGCAATTGCTTATAACAAATTATATATGCTGGGCGATATTTGGATATAAAGCTCAATTATTTCTATTTACCGTTCTGGAAGATCTCATGAAGCTCAACCTTACAGTTTTAACTTTAAATTATCAAACTAACAAAGACAAGGCTGATTGTAGAATTGTGCTTGTAAATAATCTCTATATATAATAAGACAGTAAAAATATTTTGTCTGTACATTTAGTAATTTTGACTGAAATAGATAGAGGGACACTTAAAAAGAATAATAAAAAGCAAAAAGTTTTTTTTTGAATTTCTTGTCTATCTGTCCGTCTGTCGATATTTTTGTCCACATTTTTCTCTGAAAGTACTGAACCGATTTACTTGAAAATTTCACGAATTGCTTTGTTTTAACTTAACTTACGTACTAAAGTTTGGTTTATCAAAATCGGTTCATTAAAAAAAAGTTATCGTCATTTGAATGAACTCAAGGCATTAGTTTGCCTGCGAATGTTATATAGCAATCGCGCTGGTAAGATTCATGGCTAAAGAATGACATTCGAAACGTCTGGGTTATATGACTGTTGATAAAAATATATATTTTTGAAGCACTATTATACAATATTTTATACAATAAAGTAAACAAAATTGAATTGTTAGTGGAGATTACCTTCATAAATCATAACAGTTAAGTTTAAGTCGTAATTAATTCAACACAGAGATAAAGAACGATCTTGAAAGAAATATCAAGTAAATACAAAGATTTTTTGGTTGGTTCATATAATATATGTAACTAATTTAAAAACAGTTCAGGAGTAAATATGCAATTATTACAGTTATTTTACAAAGAATATTAGTCTGAAGCAGTAAATTAAATTATTAACGGACATCAGTACATTTAACAGATTTAAAAACATAACATAGGTAAAAAGAACGTAATGTTACAAAAATATACGTATAGTATACGTATAATAAATAATTAGCTTTATGTATATTCTATAACTCAAATATCAACATTGGTTGTATTTTTTATTTTTAGTCCGATAAACAAAAATTCTTATAGAAATTACGATAATGTCGTAAAGAAATCATATTAGAATATTACAGATTAAAGTAATAAAAAATCATATTAGAAGTCATTTTAGTTGTCAATCAATTCTGCTTATTAAATCAATTATGAGGTAGTTTAAGCGGGCGAAGTCGCTGGCGAGCTGCTAGTGTGTCAATAATATGAAAATTTTATTACTTTCTAGTTCAATGTACTCTATGCGATATTAAAGTACCTAAATAATAATAATTACGACTTCATTACAATAACCCAAACACAGAAACACGACGGCTAAGTTAAAAAAAAGCTAAACGCGTTATTTGCATTCAAAATTATGTAAAAATAGTGGAGATATCTCACGATTTTGTGATTAAGCTCTACGGAATGTCCATCTGGTTGGTTTTATGACTTCCTACGACGAGAAATATTTCCTTCAGACGACGTTAAGTTAGGAGTCAGGTCACGAGCGGTCCAGCCTCCGAGGCCCACCTAATTTAATTTAGACGATCTACCGTTCCACCGTTGGTCGTGTCTTATATGTGTTCTCGGAACTCGTAAAATCTCGTGGTCGAGACGCTGTACATATACGTTACTACTACTTTCTACATAAAGACGCCCACTCAATAAGTTTATTTAGAGAATTGACTTGATTATTTTGAGTTAATTTTGAGCTTACATACGTACAAATATAATACAGGGTTCAATTGTGTGGAATCTTTAATAATATATTTTTATTTGAAAGTATTTTTTTAGTATTTTCCAAAAATATATATTTTTGTGCCCAGCTATTTATTTAATACTATAAAATAATAACATAAAATAACAATTAGATTATTTATAACGGTTTATTTTTTAATAATAAAATATCAAATAAAAAGGCACACAATAAATACGTATATTCTATTCGTATACATAATACAATACAAATAGACTCATTGTACAATCGCCTATTGCAATGTCAGCTGCATTTTGAATGAGCAATTAATCATAAATATAACTAACTTATTACGACACAATCTCTTTCAACAGGAATTTATTTAAATTATAAATACATACATATACCTATAAAATTTAAGAAACCTCCGACTAAAAAATGTCACACTATCCTCAGCCTGGCAAAGAGCTTGTATCTCTTAAACTACTAATCCGATTTTCATAAAACACAGCTAAGAACCACCGCGATGAACAAGGCTTTTGACTAAAAAAAACACACTCAAATCGGCTCTTTGATTCTGAAGCCACGGTGCCGCAGACAGAGACACAGACAGACAGACACGTCAAACGTATAACCCCCTTTTTGCATCGTGGGTTAAAAATAATATTGACGAAAATTTATCTATACTATTAACAGTGTAGCTACTAAAGCTAAACTAGGTACTTACCGATATACAACGCGTAGTAATCTCTAATTTATTGACCGTATAGATACGTCTCTACATCACAATATTAACAGGTAGCTCTATATTGCTCTTATGTACTTGCTTCTAATTAATATTTAGGTTTATGTGATCGTTAATACGTTATTATACTACATTTCATACTAATCCCTCTCGGATGATTTTCAATTTGATAATGATCTGATAGACTAACTGACAAATATTGACTGCCTCGTTAGTCTAATGGGTAGCTGAAATAGATTTTAGAATAAATAGTTATAGAAACCTCAAAACCTGTTATTTTAAGGATATTTGGTGTTTAAACTCGGTGTCGTCGTTTAATTTCTTTGATTATATCACAATATTATTTTAATATCAAAATGTTATGAGATAACAGATAGAAAACACACCTGCTCTTGCGTTTATATGCTTTATTTATTCAGTTATTATTATCTCTTTACTTAATAATTTAGTGTATGATTCTAATGTACTTATATATTATAAAATATAAATTGTATAAAAGGTTGGAGTAAATTTTTCAATGTTTTCCTATATTGTAAATTACCTTTGACTTAAACTAAATTGCATTATGGAAAATCGACCTGAGTGTAAGTGGGGAGTAAGTGATTTAAATCCGAATTACTATAACTTCAAATATACATCTATTGGCTAAGCTAAGTCTAAGTTTGCTAAGAACCAGCAGAAGACACTATTTTTAGAATCTATGTTGATTTTATAAATTTAATTATACTTTAAGTAAATTAAGTTACCATTACTATTGCATAGAGGCTGCGTTGTGTAACAAAAAAAATCTCTAAAATATCGTGTTTATTTTTCCAATTTTATTTAAATTTTCACAAAATAGCTTAACAATATTGACAAATCGATGAAAGACAATTATTTAGCTGAAATACCTACTTAAGAATACAAAAAGTAACCTCGCGACGATATAAATCAACACAGCTTGTTCTACGACTGTGGTTAAACGCCACTCCATTTCCATATCATTAGACGAGTGCATTCTAATTGGGCCCGCTCTCTTTTTAATTAGTTACAAAAACTTAAGTATACATATGTACCTATGTGTTTATGTTTTAGTGGATTTTCTCACACACTGTTTTATGTGTAGAGTTGATGTTAGAACATTAAGCTTATCTTTAAATTTTTTTGTGAATAATGAAAAGAATCGTATAAATATTTATTTTTTAATTATTTTAGTTTTGTTTTTACTGTAACAAAGCGAGTTAGATAAATATATATAAGTTAAATAAAATTAATTGTATTATAATAAAATCTAATTGAGTACAATAGAGCTGATTGATATCCATATATAAAATTACCTTTAACAAATATTATTATAAAACATGAAAAGTTTAGGAGATATAACATAAAATACCAACATATACTGTACAAAGGCGCAAGTGGAATAAAATTAAACATAAGTACAAGCAATACAGTGTTGAATAGACAGCTTATTAATATCGTCCGGCGGTCAAAAGTTAATCGGGTATAAGTCGCTCGCATCGCCCACGGAGATCCATCACAATCGTCATTATTCACACAAAATTATGTAATTTCAATAAATGGAACTTATTGAATAGTGATGAGCGTCGGTAGGCCGCCGCGGGACCCCTGCGGAGCCCCTCACAGCCCTCTATCACGTATAGCATTTAAAACTGCTAAATCGTATTATAAAACGATATACATTACTTATTTCTTCACTATAGTTTTAAATATATAAAGTTTAGTACGCAATGTAGAGCTGTTTCAAGCTTAAATCGATTTGTATCGAGTGGTACGAGACATGTTCCAATAAGCACTTAGATCCTCATTGTCTAAAATGAATTTATTTTGTTTGAATATATCGAGCAGCTCCACGGAGGTCGCGACGGGTGTTAATGACTCGTATAGTTGTATTATATGATGTATGTGCTTTTACACAGTTGGTTTAAAGCATAGAGTCTTTAGTTAAGCTAGGTAGGTAAGAGGGCTTATGTATAGAATATATATCGCAATATAAACTTTATAACATATCGATTTGAAAAGTTTAATGTTGAAATTTTAAATACTAGGTATGTAGGATTTTAAAGTAAATTAAAGATTTTTTATTTAGCTTTATATTGTATCCCACACATATCACGGTAGACAGAGGAATCTGGGTAAATAATGGTAAGTCCTTCAATTTCTCTTTCCGATGAATTTTGGGGGCATCGTATGTTGAGTGGCGGACCTCAACGCCGCGCTTTTCCTCGGTATCGGAGCGAGAAAATGGAACTATAAAATATTTTAAAGAAAAAAAAGCTAAACAAAATAAATCTTTATTAGATATAAATATAACCAACATCATAATAATCTAAGATTCGTAAGAACAAAGTGGGTTCTTTCGGTTGTAGAAACAATCAGAAATCCTTGAGTGTAGAAATCGTTTATGAATTGTAAGTGAATGTAAGCACGTATTGTACCGACGCAGTGTGGACCTTTGTAGATAATTTATCATTATATCAAAGAAAGGCACAAAGTTAGAGCGCTAAGCGGACGCCGCACGCTCCTAATTGATTTATAGGCAAATATTAAATCTGTTCTCACCAGGCCCCGTCTGCGCCGTGAGTGATGGCCGTGCCCAATGCTGGGTGTCAAGGTTCTGTTACCAACACTTCGAGCTTTGATTGACAGCGTATTTTGTAGTTTATAATGAACTTGAAGAGCTTCATATTAATATAAACGATTTTCACACTGTATCTCGCATGTAGCAAGTAGTGTTATGAAGCCTAGTGCTAAGACACTCCGCTGCCTACTTTTTGCTGAATTTGAAAGGCTTTGCGTGTTGAGTGGCGAAACTCAACGCCGCGCCTCGACATCAGAACGAAGAAAACAAAATATTTAATATTTCATTTCCTCGAATGGAAATGGAACCTACGACCTGTCCGACAGTATAATTTAACTAAAATGAAATTTATCCACTAATCCATATTGCTTATCAATCTTACATGCAATGTGAATGTAAAACATCAACGAAACCAAATGAAAGAGCATCACACCTATCAAAACAATACAAACCGGGGGATGCTATCGACAACGATCGCGGGTTCGACGACGCTCTAAGCCCATTTTTTGTGGGTTGACATCTCGCTAATAATACTCATGAGAAAATGTGCGCCGGAGTCGAGTCGTTCTCCTTTTGTTTTTAATTTCTACCTCAGTGGCACCGATTTAATTGGGCTCAAGTCGGGCGAGCGCACCTTCGTATTTCACCTCGGCTCGCTTCATTTGAATATTTAAAGCATTTCGGGTTCCCGTCACATTATTTTGTTTATTTACACAAATACAATATTGTATATTTATTTCGTGTCCGATGTCATTTATTAGGTGACGTGCCTTACCGGTGTCGCGTCCTTCCCAGTATCGGCGTAGTTAACGCGGGGTCCCGCTCGCGTTCCATTTGGAAGTTTGAGGTGGTTTGTTGGATTTTACTTTTTGTTGCCGTGGCCGCGTTGGAGACGCGTGTGGCGAGCTGTGGTCTTCGTTGTTTTCTCGCCGGCTTATCTTCGACAAGATTGCTCGTTTATAAATGAAGTTATATCGCCCCCAATTGAACACGGGGCTACGGAGGCGAGGCGAATTTTTAATTAGTTTCCGATGATAGAGAATTTTAAGGAGGAATGCGGGAGTCGTGTTACGGTGCTTGCGGATTTCTTAATTGAGATGTCAACGGCACATTTGGGAAATGGCCACTTCTAAAGTCAATTCATTATTTGTTGAATTCAATTTAAATTAAATCAGCTTCACGCTGTATCCCGTACACAACAGGGTAGGCAGAGGGAACCTAGTATTAAGGCGCTCTGCTCCCCACTTTCCGCCGAATTTTTCGAGGCATTGCGTGTTGAGTGGCGGAATCCAACGCCGGGCTTGATGCCAGATCGAATGGATGAAAATATCGATAAATAGTAATTCATTCCTTCGAGTGGGGATCGAACCCACAAGCGTCGAGTTACAGTCACACCCTTGCGCCACGACGGGCATTATTTGTTAACTATTCATAATAAATTAGATGAAAAATGATATAATTAATGAAAATTATATAATTAATAATATAATTAAATAATAATGATATAATTAACTGTTTTACATTGAATGATGACGATGAAATAAATACATTTTTTATACCTATTATTACTATCTACACTCAACCTGATGTTGTTCTGTTCGCGGGCAATAAATTAGCGGGAGATCTCTGCAACGTCTTCCAAAAAAATATCCGCTGTCGTTGTATAGTAGTTTATAAGAAGGATTTACGCCCGTCTAACTCGTAAGGATCTTTATGTATGAACCATCCACGCTTATGATTACCGATTGTTGCAATATTTTAAATTGTTGAATCTATTTTAACTTCCGTAATTAGGTTTCTATTTACCTGCTTACATCCTGAAGAACACTGAAGAAGCAGTTCACCTACTACGATCACAATATACTTAGAATATATTATAATTTACATATTTTCATTTCATTACATTTAAATATTTTCTAGTTGTTGTTCTCCGTGCTGGGCAGGCACGGACACAGGCTACAAAAGTAACAGCAGTAGACGGAGATAAATTAATATTGATGATTTAAATATACGTGGACATCATATTATTTGAACGCACACACAGTCATACATCACCTCTACATATAAAATATTAAATGTTTCAAATTTGTGCAGATAGCGGAGAACGGAATCTCTTGACACTTAAACTCAACATATTTTTCTTTTTTACTCAGTTTCATGTACGGATGGACGTGGATCATGTGTAAAAAATCGCCTCTGGAACTCTGTCCTTACTAATTGAAATAAATAATATAAGAATTTATAAACTAAGTAAAACACTGTAAGGCCTTTGACGCCCAGTGACACAAAGACGTGACAGTACATGCGACGGTTGTGGGTTCGGTCCCCACTCGAGGAATATGTCTTTGAAATATGTCTTTAATATTTTAATTTCCTCGCTCTTAGGTAAATTCCGCCACTCAACAAGCAGTGTGTCGAGATTATGGGGAGCTAAAAAAAAACTGTAAGATAAAAGAACTTGAACCATGAAAAGACTAGAAATTTGAACTCACATATACAAATAATCAGGCATTGTTTAATGAATATCACAACAAAAATTAAATTGCCAACATAAATGTCGATGACGCAATCTAAGTAGGCATTAAGTACAACGAGCGAGCCCGCTCACTCATTAAGGTGTCAAACTTTGTCAAACATTCTTGGCGTCCATTAAGGGCACCAAATAGGCGGAGCTATCGGCGACCGATGGCGATAATCTTGTACACACACGATACGTATCAGATTTTATATTTTTCAATTTCAAACGTTTATCTATTTAGATTTTTGAGATCATCGCATATGTTAGCTACATACGAAGATCTCAAAAATCTAAAGTACAATTAAGCATAATAGATTTGGTCTCAGATATGACAAAAATTAAATAGATAGACAGTAAACTATTTTTAAATAAAATAAAATTAAATCAGTTTCTCAGAGTCAGAATATTTCACTTCCTTGCGTGGGGTTCGAACCCACAACCAGTCGATTTTACAGTCACTTTTGTGCCTCTGCGCTACGACTGGCCTCAACTATTTTTATATATAAACATTTAATGATTTAAATTAATTAACATATACCTACTGTAAATAAGATTACCAATCTAATTATCAGTCAGATTTAACTAGGAAATTGTAACATTATGAGTAATAATAATTGTAACATGATGAGGTTACGGTACACTTTATCTTCATAGGTGTGTCCGTCCGATCTACGACTATCAATTACTGTGTAAAAGTGGTTATTATTTCGAAATGCACTCGATAAATACAATAATCGGCAAGACACGACGACGCGCCGACGGCACTTTACACTGCGCGTGCGCAGATAGGCGGAGTCTGAGGAACACTTTCTTTTACTATGTAATTAGTTATTGACTTATAGATAAAAAACGTCAATAATTATACTTACCACATATGGATGTCTTTAAATATTTTAGTAGTTTTAATGTGTAACGCTATTGGTCATATCACTAAGCTAGTGATGTGCTGATTGATATATCAGATGATTATTTCTAATTTCCCAAAAATTACCAATGATAAATACTAGGTACAAAATTGAATTCCGTCGAGATTAACAACCCATATTTGTAACAATCTATATTTGTAATTCTGTGTGAATTACATGACTTCTAATTGTCTTTGTAATAAAGTTTAGATTTTATCAAATTCTTTCTACAGTTTCTATCAACTAAAAAAAAATAAGAACTCGCATAAGAAATTGGTGTGGCGGGATGAGTCTAACTCAATTCGACGAGCTCTGTTCTTCAGCATGAGTTAACATTGTCCTGCTTATCCTGCATCTAGGAACTTATTGTATTATAAGAAAGACATTCTATGTTGCCAATTTAGAAAGATAATAGAAATGGAGTTCAAACTTAAGTAAAACAAATTATTTTCCATCTAAATATTTATTTCGCCCATTTGCATAAATATTCGAATAAAATTGCTGACGGTAATTCGTCGACTCTAACCACTACATTTGTACTTAACGATTTCTTATCCGGTCACAAACATTCAAGTGCTGCCAGTGAAAAAAATATGGATCTTTGAAGTAAATTTAAAACAGCCTAGGCATAAATGTGCTAAATAAAGACAACATTTTTCTAGAAATTTAACTTGTGTGTAAAATGCAAGATCAATTGCACCTTGTAAAACAATTTAAAACTAATTCCAATTACTAATTTCTTAATTACAACTCCCAAAAAAACCAGGAAATTTACTTAAACTATGTTTTAGGCAATAAATTAAATAATAATATGAAACAAATAAAATCCAGTAAGATTCAATTAAAACCAACTGACAACACTCGACCAAACACTCAATATTCACAAACAGCAAAATGAAACCGAGCCACGAAATCTCCGTAACACGACGACGAAATAAATAAACAACGATGCCATTCCATATTACATTTTACAATTTACGATACAAAAATAGCCGAAAAAATTTTTGGTAAGATTAGATTATATGGTATGTAATTGTATTGTATTAAACGATACTACTCCTACAGAGAGATGTTTCACGTAACATAACGCATTACAATGATAATGATAATAAATTCACTAATTAACTACAGATTAATATCAGTCACAATCATATATGCTTAGGTAACTCAATATTGTTGTCACTGTGGCATTGTTTTGATAGAGATTATTTACGCCTTGTAAATCCATTACATTACATGTAGTTTGAATTTGTATAATTTAAATATCAATAAGATAAATCAGTATCTTTAATATTTTTAAAGAGTTATTCCACATTTAAGAAAGAAAAATATGTATTTAGAAATGGTATAAATTTTTATTTATGAACATAGCAACATTGAACCCGCTATTGGAAGCCGCCCAAGCGCTCTGATCATTAAGTCATACGTTCAATTTTTTCATATAAATAAATATAAATCAGAATCATCCATTTTTTATCAATATATTACGCAATAACAGTACTGTGTTTTGTTGTAAATATAAAAAAAATATAATTGAATATCTCTTATCGTACACAATTTTTAGGATATTCTCTTTCAAAACAATGCCCAAGTTAGCAACATGTCAACTCTTAACTATAAGATTAAAATACAAATGTTAATGAAAATTCTAATAGATCAATAAGATTAAACATATTAATTGTAATACATTAGAACATTATATAAATTGTTCGTTGAAGATGTGAAAATATCGCCCATCACTTATTCTATTATAAAAGTTTATGTAAAATTTCAAAATATCACTTGGTTATTGGAAAGACGTGTGAAAGACAAAAATAGTTTATTGAATGTTTATGCAAGCCCTATTTGAACGCGGCCGGATAACTTGATGTTAATTTACCTAATAGATGTTAGTTAGTATTGAAATTATCCACGTAATATAATACTATAGAATGTTATAAAATTGGAATAAAATGTAAAAATGTAAAAATGTTATTCAGTATAAATTTCAAAAATTTCATAAACATATTTTTTAAGAACCAAGAGATCATACAATTAAAGCCCGACAAGAATGTACATAATACTTGTTGCAATCAATAATAATAGATGAACTAGATATAATTATATAAAAAGGTATTACAATAAAAATAGTAAACTATTAAAAAATCTCTAAAAAATTGCACTGTTTTAATCAGGGATGGTATGGAGCTCCGTTATTGTAACCGAAACAATCTGATACTTGAAATATAAAAATATGTGTACCCATAACCTAAACTTATCACAACATAAAAGGACCGTTTTCACAATTCACGCAAATGAAATTCTTTATTTTTGAATTACATTATTCAATGACGGGTTTACAATACAAATTCAAATCGATCAAATCCTCATGCAAATTTGAATTGATTTATCGTTGGTATCGAGTATCGAGTCGTATAGTAGTTAAATCACTAGTTACGTCGCGAAGACAAATGTCAAAATGAACCTTTTATTTTGTGATAACTTTAATCCGATATAAAATTTTCAGATAGTTTCGGAAATTATCAGTAGATTGATGATAGTCCGAAATAATATTATATTCGGAACCGAAACTCCGACGGTAATAGTATTCTTCCCAAATATATCATCCGTAACATCCCTGGTTTTAATTATGCTAAAATGATACTTGAAAATTATTGCGCATACAACAACTTAACGCATTTTGATAGTTTTACAGTCTTTGTTCATTCAATATATATTAGTATTAAAGTTGATTTCTTAATATACTAAATCATAGAATACACTTGAGTCACAAATAAAAGTTAACAAGAAATAAATTCTTATTTGACTTAAAAAACTGTAAAAGATTATTGTTTAAAATTTTAGTTTTGAGCAACGTATTAGGAATCGTACCAAGAACGAACACTTGCCAAAAAGCTTGTGTTTTAAAAAAAGTCGTGTAAAATATAAAAATATATTGTACCTAATACTTTTACGGAATTTCATATGAAAATCAATCTACAATTTAATGTAAAAAATATAATGTTAATATAAGAAGAAGAAAATAAATCATAAAATATGTCACGCACTAAAATATTAATACAAAAATAAATATACTTTTCGGTTTGACACACAAATATCACGTTACATATAATTATAATAAATGAAATTTAAATTAATGTATTTGGTAAAAATATTAAATGAACCTATAGCTAAATGGTTGCTAAACGTAAAGATTGTTAAAATATTCAAATATCCGATATTAGATACAAAGTCAAACTGGAAGATCGGATCATACGCCACAATATTGTTCGAGTTGTATATTTTATCATTCATCACCTGCTTATGGCCCCGACGTCTAATGAAATGTGTGAAAACTACAAAATCAACATCATTTCACGTAATAAGCTTAACAATATAATTAATACCTACAAATGATATGCACATCAATATAGAAAAGCTTCAGAATTAAAAAAACACCTTTAAGAATATTAATAGCAAAAGCTTTTAAATTTGTTGCTAAAATATTGCTGTAGGCGTTTATAAATTCTAAGTATTTTCATATATATATATTTTTTCTGTTAAGAAGCGCTACAAGAGTGATGCATAATTAAACAACTTTACTAAAAAGTTATAAATACAAATAAATAGCCTAAAATGAAATGAATCTTGCATTATAATTATTAAAATCACTGCTAGCAGCGCCATCTTTACAAACATTCGTGAACCTCTCTTTCTCGTGAATCTCTTTTATTCGTGAATCACTCCTTAATAGTTTAATAATAAGCATTGAAGTTCTAACAGTAAGATTTAACATATGAAGGTAATATATATATTTAGCAATGTATTTTTTTTGTTGTATGTTACGCTACAATTATGACATTTAAACTGCACTATTTTTTAAAAAGCATGTTACGTTTCTTGAAAGATAGTTAATACGCAAAGTTAGAACTTCATATATAATGCTATTCACTTGATCACATAAAGCATTTCTAAACGCAATTATAAGAACAACTTTTTTACAACGTAAAACATCTACAACTATAAAAATATAATATATTTATCGATATTAATCTCGTCCTTCATTGTACTTATTCATTAAGGTATGAAAGAAGAATATTTAAATTTTGTATTGCCTGTTCAATTTATTTAAAATTATATATATATTTTTAAATTAACAACTTACTTTTACTGAATTAACTTCACTATCAAACGTGGTGTCATGTGTTAAAATTTTTGCTTTAAATTATGTTGCCATTGTTGTATACAGGTACCAACCAAATTCAGACCAACGTAAAGAAAATAAAAAATGTCAAAGAGTTTCAAGACTGTTTTGAGTAAACAGGCAACACTAATAGTTTTAGATTAAAATTTAAATAGATTATAGAACAAAATAAATCATCTATACCGTGGCGGTACTTTGTTCATCAACATATAAACAAATAAAAGTTTTTACAGAAAAGTAATGTCTAAAACATACATGGATTATTGTAATTGGTCATATTTTAAATCCACAAAGCCTTACAATACTCGTACACACGTAAGAATTTCCAAAATTACGACATTTATTTTTTATTCTAAATATTTTATTCTAACCAGCAATGCAATCAACGCTGTGCGTGTAAAAACGGCCCAACTACAAAGAGAATACGGTATATACAGAAGAAAATTTAAGGTAATTTAGATATTTTATTATTTATGTTAAGTATTTTTTTCTAAAACACATGGGGCAGAATAAATAGGCAGAGGGAACCTAATGCTACGAGAGTAAAGAAATTAAAATGATTTATTCCTTTAAGTGGAAATCGACCTTACCACCGTGTGCGTAAACACATATAGGCAGAGGTTGTCCCGCTGTTGTTAATTATATATTACTAATATAGAAATGCTACATAGGTATATATTTATTACTAATATATAACAAATACTAAAACTGTGACTGTAAACGCAACAGGTTGTGGGTTCGAATCGTGGTAATTATTTCCCGTGTTGAGTTCCGCATTGAATTCCACCACTCAACACGCAATATCGAGCCCTAACACTAGCTTGTATCTACCCCTACTCTATTGTGTGCGGAATACAGCGTGAAGCTAATAAACAAACACTATTGTTCACTCCATCAGTTGGACCATTTTCATACTTACGGCCACATATAATAATATGAAGCCAATAAGAACAGACAGCTAGCGACTTACATTTAGAATATTTAGTTTTTTATCATTTTAAATTATTTTGCTTGTTACAGTTTATTCCAGATTGTTTAATTTTGTCATTTTATTTCTCATTTAATTTCAGATATTGTCCTGTTTAGACGGTATTGGCACAACTTTTGTAAATATTACAGCTTCGCAAAATATTATTTAATGAATAGTTGCAAAAAATGGAATCAATCAATTTTTAATTAGCAAAAATATTCGTAATAACATTTTAGTTGCATATAAATCGAAGTCTCAGAATGAAAGTGATTTTTTATTTTAATTTGGAACAGGGTATTTTACTCTATCTCATCAAAATTAAAAATTATGCAACAATTGAGATGAATTGTTTGTCAATACAAGAATGCGAAAATATATTTTATGTTGGACACAAAATTTAATTAAGGCAAAAGATTTAATTATGGTAATATAGCTGTCAAGTTAAGACATAAATGTCCTTTGACATTGTACATTTTAAAACACAGCATAAATCATTTTGACATATAAAAAAAATAAGAACCTAAATGTACTTTACCATAACTTTCACAAAATGCCGTATATATTTCACTTATTTCATTACAAATCCAAAACGAAATACGCCATCATATTACTTCCATATTTATATGTTAAACGTTAGCATTGGGATTCCCCGTTTTCATGGTGACCGGAGTCGAAGCTACTTAAATGGCCTAATCCTTTAGGGGGTATGGGGGGCGGGGTTTCCCCTTCGTCCACGTGGAGAGGTTCAGACATCATCGATATAATTTCTTCATAGCGGAGTGATTCTATGATGTCGATATCTGTTAATAGTTGTAATAGTTAATAAATGATATTAAATGTATTTAACGTCGCTAACATAAGGCTCAACGAATTCTATAAACTCCGTTTTCACTTAGTATTGTGTAATGGCATAAAAACAAACGTATAAAGGTTATAAAATGTATTATATAATTTCTTTTTTTTTAACTTCACTCATATAACAGGGTAAGCAGAGTGAATTCAATGACACCAGGTATTCGTTTCTCTTTATCGTTTCGAATCTTGAATCTTCGCGTTAAGCACTGTTTTACTGTGCCACGATTGAATTATTATTATTTTGTTTGAATTGGAAATTCATTCTTATACTTATCAAATTCAATATCCAAATTCATCTTTCAAAAAGGGTTAAAAAATAATAATGAATCAAAGGTATCGGGCAAAGGGTTTCCAATTTTAAATTTCATTTAAAAACTTTAAGCCTGAGGCCGCCGTGGCGCAGTGGGAAAATTTCTGGCTATGAGCGCGATGATTGTGGGTTCCATCTCCATTCGGGGGAATTATTATATTTATTCTATTTCTATTACTCAGCTCTGATAGATCGAACGCATCGTTCAGTTTCGACACTCAACATACAATGTCTAAAAAATTGCAGAAAATAGAAAAAGATGTGGTGGCTTAACACTAGGTTTCCTATGTTTACCCTGTTGGAAGTTTTAAGCGTGAAGTTGTTTTTTTTAAATATAAATAAATCATAATTTACCATGATTATGCCGATCAGGCGCATTAGTATAATGGTGGGCATCAACGCTTACACCAGAATCACGTTCTTCGCATGTACCTCGAGCACGTCGCGGTACTGCGGGTGCGTCGCCCCATGTGCGTTTATCACCTACAGATGAAAGCAGAAAAGTTATATTTAACCATAATAGTTCAATATAAATATGAGTAATTATGATTTTACTTCCATGTGAGGATGCTGGATTATTATGAAAGATACGGAACCATAATTACAAAATGTTTAAATTGAATTTTTAAATACGTAATATATAATTTGTAAAAATCAATAATACAATAAATGAAATGAAAAAGATATATTTTTATAAAATCTACAATTATTATGACAAAATCCATATGTTCTTGTTAGTATTCTATCAATATTCAAAATTTATTATTTTTATTCTATAGTAAATAGAATAAAAATATAAATGATAGCATACCGGACACTCTCGGCGGTAAAGGCGGTGCGTCGCCAGGCTCGCTCCACGACGCGCGGCTGTGACGACGCGTTTCAACTTCTTCTTCTACTGTGTCTCTATAACGTTATAAGAAATACTTTCTAACGTCTAGACAAATTATCATTATTGGGTAGCGGAAATAACTTGGAATGAACTTATAAGATTTGACGTAGCTCGATAAACACTCATATGACTTAGACCCCTATTTCAAGGCTAAGACCGATTTTGAGATACCGTTCTCATTCATAAATTGTATATCTATAAATGGAAATGGTATCTCAAGACCGACCGATTTATAAATATGAGCCTTAGTGATAACAGCGTTTCAACGGTTTCCAAGGGGCGCAGATTCGAGTTCCGTTATAGTAATATTATACGTCTTCTAAAAAAAAATATATCTCACTTGTACTTCTCCAAGGCTGGTCTAGTGGGACTGCGCGGGTCACCTGACTTCGGTCGTGTTGGTAACGGCGGCGCTGATTTTATCATGGAATTACAATTATCCTCACAATCTCTATTGTCTGTCACGGGGAGACTGTTACTCATTATACCGCTTTGTTGGTCCAGAGAATCTTCTAGAGAGTACTGGAATTCATGAAAAAAGTATAACTAACTATATCGACGTTCATTATATTTTTAATTTAAAATTTTATATGTATTAAACTTACTATGGGTTTATTGTAGAGATGTCCATCTTCATAATAGGTATCGCTTTGTTGGATGCTATGCGATCTCTTATCCAAGGCTGGCACTGGTGGTAATGGTGTACTGTAAAAATATATTAAAATAAAAAAAATCAAAACAGTCAAAAGTTCTTAGGTAACAAACAAAAAAAATACAGTCGAATTGATGACCTCCTTTTCTTACAGAAGTCGGTTAAAAAAATAATAATTCTCATGTTCTTACAGAATTGTAACAAATATAATATTCTTTATTTACTTTATAAAAATAGGTTGTATCCATGTATAAAATCACATAAATTTTATAGCACTAATATAATCAAAAACTATTAATTTACTTACTTAACTATGCTTTCTGACAATTGACGTCTTGCACGAGCTAAGCCTGGTCCCAGATTTTGCCTCAGTTGGCTGAAACGTTCCACTAGGCGTCTGTAAAATATAACAAAATGTACTAATTCTAAATCTTAAGCAAGCTCTTGAATTTCTGAAAAAGAGAAAGCCAATAGTAGCACAGTAGGGCCCAGACCTTAGGTATTTTATAAAGCCTGAAAGTTTCTGTGTGCATACACCCAATATTGGTAAGTACTATCAGGGAATATGGAGTTTGGGTGGTGGTTACTTTGGCAGTTATTAGGTAACTAAAACGCAAAAAACAATAGTACCTAACTTTCGTTAAATTATAAAGCTATTTTTTTATATATTCTTGGGAGTAATATTAGAAATTACATTGTCCATTGCCAGATACTTGCAGCATGTTTTTAACCTCCTGCCAGACCTATAAATTACAAGCGTCTAAGAATCTAATGTACTTCAGTGTAAAAAATATTATTTCCCCCTAATATTCTCATAGGCGCTTATAGGATTTGGGAATGTCTGGCCAGGACTCATGAGCATGCTAAGTGTCTAGCAATGGACAACGTCATTTTTAATTTTTTTCACAAAAAAAATATTAAAAAAATTAAGCTTTATGATTTAACAAGAGTTAGGTACTATTTCTTGCATCTTTCATACTTAGTATCTACCAAAGTAAACACCACCTAAACTTCATATTCCCTGCTAGTACTGTTAATTAGTTTATATGTGTATAAATTTTACATTTAATCAGAAACATTTTACAATACACA
>JAAIXJ010000223.1:336863-350288 GCA_013403705.1 Heliconius hermathena | reverse complement strand
GCGACCGCACCGCTCGCACCCCCCCAGCTACGCCACTGGCGTAAATACTTATATTACTTATATCTTAGTAATATATTTACGCGGCGTTGAGTTCTGCCACTCAACACGACATGCCTCCAGAAACCGGCAGAAAGTGGGGAACGGAGTGTCTTAACACTAGGTTCCTTTTGCCTACCCTGCTGTGGGATACAGCGTGAAGCTGATAGTATTTGGAAGGTATTCAAAAGACACTGATTCAAATTCATCTAGACCATTAGGATCTAGTCAGTTATAGATTACTTCAATCAGTAGAGAATATAAAAAGAATTTTAATATTTTTTATTTAGATTTTTTCTTATCGGAGCGGATAAGTTTTTTTAAAAAGGTAAAGGCAGTCGACCTTTTAATGGCAACGTAGTCCGTTTAGTTTCGTAGTAGTGAAATAATACAAAAAATAGTCGACGATACCATTAATTTAAAATGCAAACAAACCTTGATCAGTTTTGGCGATATCAGGACGAGTTTTTATAGTTGCCAAGAGAATTTGATAGTTGATGTAGATTATATGAGGCCGTCGTGGCGCAAAGATACAAGAGTGTCACTTTAAATGCAACAGTTCTGGAGTTCGATTCCCCCTGGAGGGAATGTAATAGTTGCCTCGCTCTGGTAGGTGGTAATGAGACAAAGTGCGACATTGAGTTTCGGCGCTCGACATGCAATTTCTCTATAAAAAAAAAATATGTAAATATACAAAAAAGTCAATTTTTCATATTTATAACCCTTCAATCCGTAGATATAGAGACGAGGGTAGACAGGGGGAGTCTAGTCTTATGACACTTCGTTCTCCGCTTTTCTCCTGAATTCTAGACATAACGAGGTAAATTACGTAACTCAACGCTGCGCCTTCCAAAGCTGGCAATTTACATAATTATTTCTCCTTAGTGGGCATCGAACTTTCAACCGTCGCGTTCAGTCATATGCCTCTCCACTGCCAACCCTACTCTTTAAAATCCATGATTTTTTTTTTAATTTTGTCATTTCTGAAGTGTTTCATTGAGCTTTAAAGTAGGATTCTACTTTAATAATATAAAATATTAAAGTTTTTTAAGATGGATATTTGTTCCACTTTCACCCAAAAATTGCTGAACGGATTAAGATGAAACTTTACAGTAATATATTATAGCTTACACATCAAAATTATATATAGGTTACAATTTATATAAAAAAAAATTATAATTTGCCTTTGATATAAGGATAGGTTAAAGCGGACGAGGCCGTGTATGGGCCACTAATGATTTAGTATTTACACTTTTATTGATTTAGGCCACAACCATATATTGTATACCAGCTGTGCCCGCGACTTGCTTTATAAAATACTAACTTTTTTAATCATGAAACGATTTAAATTAAATAAATACAATTTAATCGGTTAAGCTGTTTCTGGGATTAGCATACACAAACGCACAGATAAACAGACAAAAAAAATCCTTGTTTTGGGTTCTATCACATTGATAAATGCCTCCAACATAAGTTTATTTCATATTATATCTTCCTTGTACAGACAGCGTTTAGTTACATTTATTTTTTATATATATACAATACAACTAGTTAGTATTTTACTCAATCTTTTAACTCATCCTTGAATGGATAGCCGCGTTTGCCAAATCAACGATTTCGAAACATTGTTGCTCGATAAAGTGATACAATCGTTCAGCTCTCTCTGTTTATTGATCTAGGCCATAAACATATATTGTATTTATTTATTTTATTTATCAGCTTCACGCTGTATCCCGCTCATAGCAAGGTAGGCAGAGGGAACCCGGGAACCTAGCATCAAGACTCTCCGTTCCCACTTCCGTTCACCACTTTCCTCCGAATTCTGTAAGTTTTACGTTTTTGAGGACTCAACGCCCCAATTTGCATCGTTACCAGAGCGAAGAAACGAAAAGAACTAATATTTCATTTTTCCTCGAGTGGGAATCGAATCTATAACTCATCGCAATTATAATTGCTCACTTGTATCCCTGCACCACGACTGCCGTTATTATCTCTTATATAATAAGACAGTAAAAATATTTTGTCTGTACATTTAGTAATTTTGACTGAAATGGATAGAGGGATACTTAAAAAGAATAATAGAAAGCAAAAAGATTCTTTTGAATTTCTTGTCTGTCTGTCTCTGTCTGTCGACATATTTTTGTCCGCATTTTTCTCTGAAAGTACTGAACCGATTNAATATATGTAACTAATTTAAAAACTGTACAGGAGTTAATATGCAATTAATACAGTTATTTTACAAAGAATATTATGAATCCTACAACCTAAATTAAATTATTCACTGACATCAGCACATTTAACAGAGTTTTAGAATTATGATGAGACGTATATTATATAGGTAAAAAGAACATAAAGTTACAAAAATATATACGTGTAATACATAATTAGCTTTATGTATATTTTATAAATATCAAATATCAACAATGGTCGTATTTTTTTATTTAAAACAATCGAAAATTCTTTGACGACAATGTCGTAAAAAAATCATATTAGAAGTCATTATAGTTGTCAATCGATTGTGCTTATTAAATCAGTAATCATGTATTTTAAGCGGGCGAAGCCGTGGGCGAGCCGCTAGTATTTATATAAATTCTTATATAAATAATACGGTTTTAGTATTATTTATGTAAGACTTTATTTCATTTCAAAAAAGGAGCAATATTATATAATTGTTGAACTACTTTATTCAGTTAAGTAAAACACTTAACTAAATTGATTAAATATTTTTCTCATAAATTTTATATTTATAACATATTATTATATATTTTTTCGTAGTAACGCAGCGGCTCAGGATTTAACTGTAATCGCGACTGCTATGGATTCGATCTCACTCGAAGGAATGAATTATTTTCTTAGAGTGGGTAGGGAACAGAGGGTCTTAACACTAGGTTTCCTCCGCGTACCCTGTTATATGCGGGATACAGCGTAAAAAATATTTTATTGCTTATTAACGTTCCGCACCTCAAACTCATAAGACCTCACTTTATCGTCCTCCTGTCAAGACCATTTATCTTCAGATCTTGGGATGTATCAAGCTGAAGTTCATATCAAATATAAGTCTATGGTATCTTTAAACACAAAAAAAATTAAGCATGAAATTAAAACTTGCAATACAAATAAAGGAAAAATCAGAAAAGTTAAAATTTATAAGTATTTCATAGAAAAAAAATCTCTACAAACTTATATTTATAGTTGTTCGTACAAAATGAATGAAATTGGTACGGAAGACTTGGTGCGTGAGCGCGGTCGTACTATTTTTATATAATCTAAACTAAATTATGATTTTCAATAAAATAAAATAAGAAAATCAAAAATTATATACTACATATGAGATAAGATATGTAAATACGGCTATAGTTAAAAAGTAAAAAAATGTTTAATACTCGGTTTTCCTTGATAATATTAATTTAAGTATTTCCCTCTCTTCGATATTTCGCAGAATTACCTCCATAAAATGGACGCTCTAAAATACTGGATCATTAAAAGTTTAATTGTTGCTGATAAAGATATGCTAATTGGTAGTTAATAAATAAATTTACATATATATTTGTACCTACATACTTGCAGAAACATGAAATGAAGTCAATTCGATAGGTCCATGTATTATCACTTCACTTAAAACTTTTATTTTTACTTAAAGCAAGAACTTGAAAGTAATTCAGATTAGTAAATAAATCATTGTGAAGAAGCCGCGAGATAGTCACTAAATTAAAAAATTACAATTTTTAACAAAAAATAACCGACTTCTTTAGTTTCAACCGCATCTCATAATCAGAACCTAACCAAACAAGCTACTCTTGAATCCTTTCCAATAGAAAAAACTGAACAAGCTCGAGTCAGGCTCGCCCACCGAGGATTTCGAAAAAAAATTGGAGTTCTAGAGCTTTTTCTAAAGTTCAAGCTTAGCTTAGCCAGAGCCATTTCATCTGATATATCACTTGAACTAGCGGCTTTAATACCAAATTTTGTCCCACTTTTAAGGCAATTATTTTTTGAGGTTAAAACACACATGTGTATTTTTTCCTGAACTAGTAGTACCTGTAGATGCTATACTATACCTATATGCTGAGAAATTTCATAATTCTAGGTCAACCAAAAGTACCCTATTAATTTTGATTCTCTTTATAGTGTTGAAATACGGGTTTTCTTTAATTTAAATATGAACGTAAAATATCGTTTTCTTAAGTAAACGTACAAATATTTTTTTGTTTCAGAAAATCATGGGGCCGTAGATCTAGTAGTAGATCTAGTATTTGGTTTGAATTTCAACTTTATATCTGCAATCCTGAGATAAAGGTTCTTAACAGACGGACAACAAGATAATCTTATAAGGGTTCCTTTTTTATTAAAAGATACGGAACTCTAAAAAGAATTATCAAAATCGGTTAACGTGATATTGAATTATTCGCTCATTTGTCGCGCAAATACTTAATGCAAATTTATTTGATTTGGTTTATGTGATTTCTTATGGATACCATTGTCAGAAATGGACCAAATTAAAATAGGACCACACGGGAAGCATTAGCTTTCAAATAAAAAAAAAGAATCATCGAAATCGGTTCACCCAGTCAAAAGTACTGAGGTAACAAACATAAAAAAATACAGTCGAACTGATAACCTCCTTCTTTTACAGAAGTCGATTATAAAACTTTTTATATTATGAAATATACTAGCCAAGAAGAGACTTACCACAAGTAGATACATTTTTGGTTTAATTTTATGAATATGTTATTAATTAGTACCTAATAATAAAAATATTCAAATTTTTAGGGTTAAAATATATTTTTTTATTCTCGTTGAAAAACATATATTAACAACTTTTTTATTTATAATATGTATAATAATACTTTTTACGAAGTTCTTATATGAAATTTAAAATCCATTGTCAGCTAATAAATTAAACATACGTAGGTGATATTAACTGTAACACAGATTGGGATACTGTCTAACTGCCAACGTGATTATTGTGGGTTTGATCCCCACTCGGGAATCCCCGCGAGCAAAAAAAAGAGACAAATAAAAAGAATGCATATTAAAAAATAAAATATTAGAAAGTTAATTAAGTTAATTGTAGACTTAATTATAATGGGGAGGCTTATGTATTTTTATCAATAATTGGTCGAAAATGTACGAATTTGTGGCCTAATTGGGCTCTATATCAAATTAATTAGCATTAAAAATAACGTCCTTGACGTTATACAATTGCTCTATATAACTGAAGTAGGCATAATGTGTGAAAAGAGAATACATTTTTGTTATTTTCAATACATATAAGAATACTTGTTTATATAACATAGTGTTTTTATTTAAACAAAATTAAAAAATAAAATGAGTAAAATCATTATCTTAACCGTCAAGATTAAAATAAAAAAAATTAAAATAATTAAAACTTAAAATTCTTATATGAAACCTTATTCAAGTATGCTTTGAAAATAACGTAATTTATATTAAAAAAAAATATTATTTAAATTTCTTTAATCTATCTATTAATTATGTAATTATGTAAATAATAAATAAACAAAAAAATACCTTTTTTTTAAGATTTCACAGCACAACACAAAATCGATGTATTATTATGTATATTTAAATAAAATTACATTTCGGGGCGTGCGTCTCAAATGACGGTTCGGATTCGACTGTTGAATATTTGATAATTGCGCTTGCGCAGGTTACGTTTCAATGATAACCGAGCTTTAAAGGATAGCTTTATAAATTAATCTTTACTAGTATTGGCACGAGGTTTTTCTCGTTAATCCCCTGAAACACTGAACCAATATTAAGAAAATATTTTATGTATTCTACTATTGTTTTGTCACTTTTTATTAGTTATTGTTAAACTTATAAACTCTTACGTTAGAGATATATGATTTGTTAACTACTGTACTTAAGGTTATTTCCCTTTTTTTAAATATGTTATTACAGATCTAATAAAAAGAGTAATATTTTAAAATAGCGAATTAGATGTCAGTATAACTCGTTAAAAGGATGAATAAGTCTCAATATTTTTTTTTCTGAAAAATATATATAACAATTAACAATGAACGATGCTGGAAACTGGCTATCTGATTGTGATTTTGAAATTTATTTATTATTAAAGTACTTAAAGTGCCTACTCTTAGGAATGATTATTAAAAATATTCAATAAATCTTGGAAGTTTTTCAACAGGTGTGGGTTCAAATGTCGCTACGTTAAAATTTTTATACATTTTAAATGAGAATATTTAGTGTAAGACTGTAGTGCTCTTGCAACTCCACTAAGTTTCTGTACACTACATTCTTTATAAAGTTTGTCTTTATAAAGAATGTAGTGTATTTTTAGAAGAAATGCGACAGGTTGTGGGTTCAATTCCCACTCGAGAAAATGAAATATTTAATATTTTAATTTCTTTGCTCTTGTAATGAAGCAAAACGCGGCATTGAGTTCTGCCACTCAACACGCAATGCCAATAGAATTCAGCGGAAAATGGGGAACGGAAGTGTCTAAATAGTAACAAATTGGCTTTAAACTAGCTTCCCACGTTCTCTCTGCCTAACCTGCTATGTACAGGATACAGCGTGAAAAAAGATTGCGAGAAAAGGTTGATTGACTGCAGTCATGTGGGTTTCTTTTGTTTTTGAGCTCACTAGACCAGTTCTAAGGCAATATTTATTTTATTGGTAATCAGTGTAGGGCATTAAAAATGTGCATATACTCGTATATAAATACTCTGTAATGTTTTAAAATATGCATATACATATAATTAATTAATTATTCTAAATGAAAGATTCATCTATTCATTTAAATAAGACATGTCACGTAAAGGAATCACATATAATTAGTATTATAGGGGTCGTGAGTTGTAGCAAGAGGAAAAGATAATTAAGTTATCTATCGTTTACGTGTTTTTATTTGCGGAAAATAGAAGATTTTCATAATTTTTATGTATCTCACATATGCATATGTATAAGGCAATGCAGGCAAAGGCAGCCTAATGTTAAGGACAATCTTTACTTTTTTTAGATTATGCATTTTGAGTGGCGGAACTCAACGCTGTGTCTTTCGGTGCAAAGTAAATGAAAATAATTCACTACCACACAAATGTCGAATATACTCCACTTAACATGAGCTGATTCTATGTTTTTAAGAAGTAAAAACACAAGGATGCGATGGTTCTGGGTTCGCTTCCAACTCGGGAAATAAAATATTCAATATTTTCGTTTCTTCGCTCTGTTGATGAGATAAAGCGCTTCGTTGAGTTCCACCATTGAACACGCAATGTCTCCAGAATTAGATAAAAAGTGGGAAACGGAAGTGTCCAAATGAGAACAGAGTGACGTAATACTAGGTTCCTAGGTTCCCTCTGCTTATACTCTAAGTGCGGGATACAGTGTGAAAAAAAGGCACAGATCTTTTCTATCTTACGACACTACGTTGAAGATGCGGCTCCACAAACATAGAAAGTAGTAATTTTTATAAATATGCTGCAATATTTCGCAGTAAAATGGATCACGTTATTGTGAGTTATCTATAGTTTAATTTATTTTCTTTTATTTTATGTACGTTTTGCCATACTTTGACCATATTTAACTATCAGGTAACCTACGGGCTCTGTCATATTTACTTTAATTGATTTTACTCTTTCTCTATAATTAATTTAAATATTTTAATTAAAAAAAAGATATATTTTAAATTCCAGTAGTATCTAACTTCGAGTAAATAATATTGGACTTTTTCCCATTTAAGTCGTCATTCGAACGACCTAAGAACATTAGAAACCATCGCATCACAGATTGCAAAGACGAACAAGTACGAGAGGGCTGATTTAGATGGTGTTTGAATGATTTGAAAAATCTAGCAACAGGTTTCTGCCAAACGACACAATATTATAAATATTGCACAACAAGGAATCAATCTCAAATAGGAATAGACCATTTGACTCTTTTCCTCTACCCTAAAGCCAGTTTTCCACCGCTAGTAGAGCGGTCCCATTAATGACCACGTTGAACTCGCAGCTGTCACCTTATTTTTTCACCAACAAATAGTTTGGCGGAAAGATATATAATACAAAACTCTTTGATCGTGGAAACGCAAATCTACTAATTTAAAAGGATTCCATTCCGGACCGGTCCGTTACGCATTATCCACTCATTTCTCTTTCGCGGTGGTAACCGGACTTAATAGATCCACAAGCGTAAAGACTTATAGCAATTAGAAAAGTAACATATTTTGTTGTCATGGCCCAATGGGACAGTGACTGTAAACAAGATGTTCGTGGGTTCGCGGAAATTAAAATTACTTGTTTAGTGTTCCGCACCCTTCAAGAAAAAAGTAACTTTTATAAGATCACTTTGTTGTCCATCCATCTGTGTGTCTGCCTGTCTGTTTGTCAAGAGCCTTTATCTCAGGAACGGTTGGAGATATTGTTTAGGGTTCCGCAAGGAAAAAAGGAACTTTTATAAGATCACTTTGTTGTCCGTCCGTCTGTGTGTCTGTCTGTCTGTTTGTCAAAAGCCTTTATCACAGGAACGGTTGGAGATATTGAGTTGAAATTCAAACCAAATACCTAGATCTACGGCCCCATGATTCAGGCATCTTCAGGTAATATTAGTTCAGAAAAAAATTATGAAACTATACATTTGGGGTTAAATTTTAAAAAATCCAGGGAGCCAAATTTGGTATCAAAGCTGCTAGTTCTAGAGAGGTATCAGATGAAAAGGCTCTGGCTAGGCTAAGCCCGAATTTCACAAAAAGCTCGAGACCTCCAATTTTTGTACGAACCCTACGGATCGAAATCCCTGGCGAGCCTGGCTCGCGGTTGTCCGGTTTTTTCAACTTCATGCTGGACTCCACTCTAGTGTCGTGGCAAAGCGCGGCGTTGCATTCCCCCACTCAACACGCAATGTCTCCACGATTCAGTGGAAAGTGGGGATGGGAAGTATCTTAACACTAGACTTCTTCTGTCTATTCTGCTACATGCAGTTGAAACAGAATATGCACACACGTTGTAGGTGTGTTCGACACACCCATGTTTCATCATAAACCACAGACCAGGTAAACCCGTTTTCCCCTTACGCTGTTTCATACATAGGTGTGTCAGCTACGTATTACTCGGTACTTGGTACCTACTGATTACGTGAACTAACTACTGACTACTATTGTATACAGCTATAAGTATAAATATACTATATAGGTACCTCATTATAAAGACGGTATCTATACATTTGATATATTTATCAAATTAGAGGCCAGTCGTGGCGCAGGGGCACAAAGTGTGACTGTAAAACCGACTGGTTCGATCCCCACTAGAGGAGTTGAAATATTTACTTAAATTTATATTTCCATTTCTTCGCTCTGGTGTCGAGGCAAAGCGCGGCTTTGAGTTCTGCCACTCAACACACAATGCCTCCAGAATTCGGCAGAAAGTGGGGAACGGAGTCTCTTTACACTAGGTTCCCTCTTCCTATCCTGCTGTGTGCGGAATACAGCGTGAAGCCGAAAAAAAAATTGTGACTCCTGATGTAAATTCAAAAATTAGTCAGTTATAAAAGTAGGCATTGCTCAGTCTGACACGTATTGTTTGCTCATATATAATTATCATCTTTTATGGAGTTCTGAGGGACCAACCACCCTATAAATTTAACATACGAAACTCTGAGAGACCAGCCAGCTACCTAGTTAAAATTATTACGAAGGAAAAAATCAACTAAACTATATGAGTTTAGGAAATAAAACCTTGTTTATCATTATTAGTATTTTCTTTTTAAATAAGCTACAGTTGCTGGAAGTATCCCTGAAGTGGTAAAGGTAACGGTAGTAGTTTAGACACAATGAATCTAATGTTTAGTTCTTTGATTATGGCGTTCATGGGCGTAGGAATAGGCGGGCCGGGTGTGCCGTGTCCATTATTAAATAGTTTTGTGCCCACCTCAAAAATTTTACTAACTGAAAAATAAATAACCCCTGAAAAATAAAAATAACGTTTACACGAACACTGAACGAACGAACACGAACACACGTATCTGTTCAAGTCTAAAGTCCAAGCTACCCCAGGAAATAACTATAGAGGTCCGTGATGGCACGTTCTGTCAATTGAACACAAATCAATTTGCCAAAATCACGTGGTATGGAGAACACAAAAAAAACTAAATGTTATACACAATAGGATATTAAAAAGAGATCCAGTTAAATATTCACCTATTAAAAAAAAATAAAATTAATATATACTACAATGAATAAACCTTAGCGGCGTTGAGTTCCGCCACTCAACACACCTTCAGGTTTCGGAGGAAAGTGGGGAGTGGAAGTCTCTTTATGCGAACGAAGTGTATACCGATAGGTTTCCAGATTGCCTCTGCCTACCCTGCTATGTGCAAGGAACAGCGTGAAACTAAAAAAATAATTTAAAAAAAAAGATGAAATAAAATATGAGATCATCACGACGCAGTCGACGTATCTGACTGCACGTAAACATTATGGATTCGTGTGCAGCATTCGTGTACTTACCAGAGCGAGGAAATTGAAATATTAAACATTTCATTTCTGGAGTCTGAATCCACCCCACAATCTGTCTCGTTTACAGTGACACGCTTGTGTCCCTGCGCCGTGACCAGCCTCAACACACATTAATTATTTCTTCTGAATCTACAAGACACTGAAAACAAATTGACTTTAGATCACCACACAATATGCAGCTATTTTAAAACGCGAAAACAAAACAAAAAGCCATTCAAGTAAAATATTAGCGTAATGGAGGACCAATTACAATAGCATTTAGTTCAGTGTCACACTATCTATGCATGTCAGTTGCAATGTCTTTTCGAAGGAAAACCTGTATAAAAATATTCAGGCGTCAAAGGAACAAACATTACGTATATATTAAAAATTTACCGTTTGCCAATTTTCAGTTTGAGGCCAGTCGGCAACACGCAATGCCTTCAGAACTTGGCGGAAAGTGGGAAATGGAGTGTCTTAACACTAGGTTTCCTCTGCCTACCCTGCTGTGTGGGGGATACAGCGTGAAGCTGTATACCGTAATATAACATATATTTAAAGTAAATGACAAGTTGAAATTTAAAAGGATTTTCAGTTCTAAGATAGTTAATTCATAGATAGTATAATTAATGCATAAACGATAATTTCAACTAATATTATAGGTATTTATATATCCTAGTATATTTTTTAATTTAACTTTTTTATACACTTACCTTCATTACAATACAAATAATTAATAAATACCTCAAAGAAACGATAGGGGTCTGTATGATTATATACAAAGAATACTAATAAATAAAGGCCAGTTGGGTCCAGGGGCGTAAAGTGTGTTTGTAAACGCGACAGGTTTTAGGTTCTCGAGGAAATTAAATATTTAATATTTTTATTTCGTCAATCTGGTGTCGAGGCAAAGCGGGGCGTTGAGTTCCGCCACTCAACACGCAATGCCTCCGGAATTCGGATGAAAATGGGGGACGTAATGTCTTAACACTAGGCTCTCTCTGCCGACCCGGCTGTGTGCGGGATACAGAGTGACGGTAAAAATATTTTTAATGGATTTTAATTTATTATTACAATGCTTATTCGCGTTTAAATGTTATTACTCAAATACTATTTTATAGAATTAGAAATAAATGTGCCTGACTACTCGCTGGGGTGAAACTGTGAAACTAAACAAAAAAAGCTTGCTTTGTAAAGAAATAAAACTCTTCTTCTTATTAGACGTGGTAAAGTTAATAAAACAAAATATGTAAAAGAAAAAAATCTTTTATTTTTACTTAATTTATAGATATGTATATTATATTACTTAAAATTAATTCCAGAGGCCAGTCGTGGCGCAGAGGCACAAAGTGTGACTGTAAAATCGACTGGTTGTGGGTTCGATCAAGGAAATGAAATATTTATTACATTTATATTTATTATTATATTTATTTTTCATCTTGTGTCCAGGTAATGCGCGGCGCTGAGTCCCGCCACTCAACACGCAATGCCCCCAGAACTCGGCGGAAAGTGGGGAACGAAGTGTCTTAACACTAGGTTCCCTCTGCCTACCCTGCTATGTGCGGGATACAACGTGAAGCTGATTTATTTTTTTTTAATTAATTTATGGTTGATTATCATAACCAAGTTTTCGAAAATCTTTTGAAACCATTGTCATTTTCAACTTTACACTTCCATAAGACTCCGTCCTAAGCACTGAAAGACAAATAATTCATATATTTATAAAAAAATAATATATTTATACAGTATATTTTCATATATCTCTTGTACGTCGTCGTCGAGGTCGAGGTCTTCGTGTCAGGAGATAGCGAGTGCCTAAATACGGTGGTTGTGGATTCGACTTCTACTCAAAGAGGAGGAATCAATTATTTTTAGTTTTCCTCTCTAGTGAAACAAAGCACTTCGCTGAATTCCGCCATTCAATACGCAACGTCTCGAATTCGAGTGGAGAATAAAGAATAGAATGTATTTACTAAATTCCCTCTGTTTACCCTGGTATATGTGGGATACAGCTTGAAAAATTAAAAAAATATATATATCTCAATGTGCACAGCTAAATGACAACTCTCTTTTTAAAGAAAAGTACTTATTTGAATAAGTATTAAAGCGGGACTCGAACCCGCGCCTCCTGGAGTCCGGCTACGTTAAAATTTTTATACGTTTTCTAAATAAGTATTTTTCTTTCCTAAATGTGGAATAACACTTTAAAAATGTTAAAAACTATCTTTTTTCTTCACTTTTTTTTCTTGATTGTATATTTCTAAATTGATGTAATATATAATAGTTACAAAAGATCTAATCCTGTATTTTAGATGACAATATTAATTATTATAAATATCATATTTTCCCTTTTACAGTGTATAAACATTACCGAAGTGGCAGAATAAAACATAAGAGAATATTGATTGAGGTAAAATGAAATATATTATTTATTTATTGGACAGGTTTATACCTACACTACATGACTAACTTGATTTTACCGATTCTAATAAGTTTCAGGAAAATAAAACTTAACACATTCGATTCTAGTCGAGCCGCAGGGGCAAATACGTGTGACTATAAACGTAACAAGTTTTGGGTTCGAATCCCACTCGAGGAACTGAAATATTTTAATATTTTTATATAATATCTTCGCTCTGGCGTCGAGGCAAAGAGATCAAATATTTACCAAAAAACATTCATAATCATAAGGTTACAAAATAATTTTATAGACTGCCTCTAGCCTTACGCTGTGAAATACACATATCTATACTTATAATAAATCTGTAGAAAAGTCGTTTCTGTACATTGAAAATATTTAAAAAAAAATTAGCCAGGGTGTTAAAGGATAATTTTTTTTTAAATATTTTCAATGTACAGAAACGACTTTTCTACAGATTTATTATAAGTATAGATAGAGATTAGACTAGCGACCCGCT
>JAAIXJ010000223.1:159140-336642 GCA_013403705.1 Heliconius hermathena | reverse complement strand
AAGAACCATATACATATATACATACCATACCAATATATACAAATAATTACATAATAAATTAAATAGATGAATATTATATATTTATACTATTTTTTTAAAAAATGCTCTTTTACCCGGCGCTTGAATACCTCACGAGAGGGAGCTCTTCTTATGAGCTCGGGTAATTCGTTCCATAGCCTGACTCCGGCGACTGCAAAAGAGTCAGACATGAACCCTGAAGTATGACGGGGAGTGGCCAGCATAAGATTGGATTGGGAACGTAAGGATCTATTATGGAAAGAGGAAAGGAATGCAAAATCGGAAGATAGGTAAGTGGGAGACTGGGGATCGAAAAGGATGGAGTAAAGTAGACAAAGGACTCTAGACTTCCTGCAATCAACTACGGAAAGCCAGCTAAGCTGCCTCCTACAGGATGATATACGGTCATACTTGCGGAGGCCATAAACAAAGCGTATACAAGTGTTGACTATCCGCTCAAGCTTGTTTAATAGTTCTTTGTTCAAATTCAAGCAGCAAGCATCACCGTAATCAACAATAGGAAGCAGCAAGGTGTTAACCAACTGTAGTTTAGTCTGCACAGGTAGAAAATTCTTAAGACGCATCATGGAGTGCAAGGAAGCGTAAACTTTGCGGGATATCTCTGCAACATAATTGCTCCAGGTTAATTTATTATCAATTATAATACCTAAATCTTTCACAGTGGTGGTAAAATTGATGGTTGTGCCATTGTAAGTTAAGTTGGGCAGTTTGCTGTGATCGAGCTTAGATAGCTGTCGCGAGCTGCCAATAATTATAGCCTGACATTTGTCAGGATTAACACGTATTCCGTATTTGCACGACCAGAACAAAATATTACGGAGATTATTATTAAGGGAATTAATCACACCAACAATATTATCTACACTAGCATGTTCATAAAGCTGCAAGTCGTCAGCATAAAGATGGTATCGAGTGGTTAAAATGGAAGTGATGGAGTTAATGAATATTGAGAAAAGAAGAGGAGAAAGAATACCGCCTTGAGGGACACCAGCTGTCACATCATGCCAGTCAGAAAAGGTCTGGCCCACACGAACCGACTGCTGACGCCCCTGAAGATATGACGAAAACCATTGTAAAGCTGTATTGGAGACATTAGCATAGGATAGGAGTGCAATAAGAAGATCGTGATCTACTGCATTGAATGCATTACTGAAATCTATTAAAATAAGCACAGTTAAATGCTTATTTTCCATTGCAGATCTAATGTCTTCAGTAACTCTCAATAAAGCTGTAGTAGTGCTGTGACCGGTTCTAAATCCGGACTGTAACGGATTTAATAGGTTGCATTTAGAGAAGTGATTAGAGATTTGTTGGTAAACAGTGGATTCTAGAATTTTGGAGAGGAAAGGGAGGATTGAAATAGGACGAAAATGTGACGGTAGCGTAGGATTAGATATTTTAGGGAGTGGGAGAACAAATGCCATACGCCACGTCACGGGAAACTGACTAGAGGATAAAGAAAAATTGATAATGTGACTTATTACAGGAACAAGGATATCTAAAATAAGGGTAATCATAGCACGGCTGATGTCGTCCGAACCTACTGCTTTAGAGGAGATAGCTAGAATGGTTTTCTTGGTATCATTGTTGCTGATAGAAGAAAAGGTAAACATTCTGTGGAATTAAACTAAATAGATGGCGCATCTAAATAAACGGCGCATCTAAATAGATGGCGCTTTGTATAAAAAAAAAATTATAGTTTGGAAAGGTTACCGCTACACTCTATCAAAAAATAATGTACTTAAAGTTTTAAATATATTTATTTATATTTGAAAAAAAAAGAAACATACGCAATGATATCTATTGACTACACATGATACGTTACGTTTTTAAAGTACAATTGTTCATAGTACTAACTACAAAGTAAACTAAATTGAATTGTTGGTGAAGATTACCTTCGTAACAGTCTAGCTTAATTCGTAATTATTTAACACAGTGATAAAGAATGACTTAATATTCAAAGAAATATTTTGAATAGGTTCTTCAGTCCGTTCGTTCGTTTATGTTATTAATATTTTTTTAAGAAACGTATAAAAAAAATAACTTTTGGGAGCAACCTCTAAAAAATTGTGTCTCAAGAAAAAAATGCTCTGACACTGTTTATAAAAATATCCCGCAGTATTATTTCATAACTTACAAGCGACACGTACCGACATTGCACTATTGCACCTGTATGTTGCATGTATGTATGTGCCAAGGGTATTTTAGGGTACATACCTCAAAATTCTTATAAGATAACTTTGTTGTTTGTCCGTCTGTCCGTCTGTCAAGACTATTTTGTACAAGATCGGTTAAAGGTTAGATACCTCAATGTTCAAGTCTATATTCCCTTAGAGCACAAAAAATCTATCTTCTAAATCATCGCAATCAAATGACGATGAAATATGAGGGTTTATGCTTCGTTTTTTGTCGCATTTTCTATCATAACTATAAGGTACTTCCCGTTGATATACAATTACGAAATTTGTTAAGAAGTTAAAATTTACGGCACGTATAAAGGAAAATTCCAAAATTATTTTTCAAAAATTGAATACTTATTGTATTTGTGTCACAGAAAAAAACCATTAGGTACAAATTTTAATCTGTACTTAATTTGATACAAAATGACAACTTAATTAGTTATTCTTTTGGTGTATCTACATTCTTGAAACTGGTACGAAACTCTCGGGGCATGAGTACGACTTGAACTTGATCGAAAATGTTGATTATTTTATAGATTATATAAAAAACTGTACAGGAGCTAATATAAGTTATTTTACAAAGAGTATCGTGAGTACTTATCCAAATCAATTACTTAATAGTTAAGGCTGTTTGTAATATCTATATTTCTTAAATGAATAATCATGTAATTCAAGCGGGCAAAGCCGCTAGTATTAAATAAAGTAAAAAATAGAATAAAAAAAACAATTTAGCGTTCGTTTTCTTCTTCACTTACAGTAATTCTCCTTTCCGTTGGCCAGCATCCTAGGGTCTACCAGCTCTGGATGCCTGCCAGTGAACCAGGCAACCCATTCTCCCAACAACGTCGCCGATCTCGGCCTCAATAGTGGAGCTGACAACTCTTGGGTACCGGTAGTAGGAGGTAAAAGAAACAATGCGTATCCCCGTAGAGTGTCTCCAGTTAGGAAATTTTTGGCACGCACCGTTATAACTAGCTGAGGCCCTATTAAAAAAATTTTAGAAGGATTTCAAAGTAAATAGTAGGTATTGTAGTTTTATGCTGTGGTACAGAGAATATTTGGCATACAAAAAAAACGCGCCGAGTATGCTTGCGTCGTCGCCAGCGAGGAAATGAATGATGCCTCCAGAATTCGGCGAAACGGCGGGAAACGGAACGGACGACATATTAATAAGAAAGTGAGTGATTGAGATCAGTGTCTTAACACTAAGATCCCTCTGCCTACCTTGCTATGTGCGGGATACAGCGTAAATCTAAAAAAAAACTTAAAACTCCCCACTTTTTTAATGTTTATTATCAATGCAAAGCTACTAATATCTTTTATAAATACGTATAATGTAGGGTACGTACATCCAAAAACGTTCGTGCTTCCAAATAATATTTCTATGGGCATGTTAAATACAACTTTTTCCGGGTCCATTCCGGATTTTGCCATTTGACTTATTCCTGAATTTAACCCAGAAATAGGATCCCAATCGAGATCCCACACTATGTCATATTGTAAATACAACTGTTCGTCAAATACTCCTGCAGGAAATCTTACGTATTCTATTTGGCCGGTAAAAGAAACTAAGAATTTTGTTACTTCAGATTCCCGCATTTTTTCCTATTTATTTTATATAATCTTTTTAAAGAAATTCTCTTATTAACATGTGGGTGTATTTTATCTTACACTCATCGGACACAAGGTCGTCATAATAATCAAAACAAGCGTTACTATAGCAACAGGTGCTGCCATTAATTATTTTTTTTTAGCTTGTAGCACTGTTGTTTTTATTATAGCTACATATAATTATTAGGAATAATCAATTATTTTATTTTGATTTTCTAATTCTTCATTTTTATTTCACTTCAAATATGGATTAATAATTAAAAATATTAATTTATTGTTATAAAAAAAATATAACACAAGATTTTTTCATAACCATAAACAACAAACATGTTTCCGTTTTACTACTTTACCGACGAATCAAAGTTTTGTAAGTTTGTTCACAAGATGGCGCTGTTCAAGCTTTCAAAATCCCAATCGGCCACCATTGTTGGATGTGATCCTTGTGCTTAGTTTGATATAATTCGCTTTATACTCGCAGTTATTAGTGATAAATACATAATTCCACAAAAAGACATAGTTGGCATTGATCAAAGAACAAAAATCAAGCCATAAAGTGCCGGTACAGTGTATATTTTCAAACCTTAAATGCGTTCAAAATGTCACGCGAAGTGAGCTTCAGATTCGTGAACACCATACCGTACTTGAAATAAATATGGTTTTCTTTTAAATAAACCAATTAATAAGTGAACATATGTGCGGTTGTCAATTCACAGTGACTGCTGGCTGCTATGGATGCTTAAAAATATTACATGTGCACATGAAAACATTTTAGAAGTTTCTGTACACGTCGTAAGGGAGCGCAGTTACGCGGGCGAAGACTTCAAAGTTGCCGGCAACACTATGGTGGACTGAGGGAGTGTTTGTTATCGTATCGGAATTGAATTCGTTTTGTAAACAGTGCCGCGAGATCACCGCGCACGATGTCTGGCGGCTCGCAGCACAACCCCAATGGTAGACAGTCGCAACTCGGAGCGGGCTGGAGCCCCTTGCAGGTGGTGCTTACTATTCTAATATCTTAATCAAACTTTTGTCCTTATTTATATACACAGTTGTAAAGAAATATAATTTGAATACTCATAAATAAACATAACACGCTTATTTCATATTCATTTTGCGTTAACGATTCATAACTTCGTTCGTACTTTGGCTCGTTGTTTTTGTTGAAAAACTACGGAAACAAGTTTTCATATTATTCACTTGAGTGAAGATTCATTGAATACCTATTTTAATGTGTATTGCAACACAAGAATCAGCTGTTTGCATGTTTGACCTCCTTAGTGACATAGTTGTGAATTAATGTTGCCATACTATCAGATACTAGAAGTGTTATTATAATAATTACCATAATTTACATACTTAATAATAGTGAAATATAAATTTAATTTACTTTCAATCAGCTATTAAGTATTGATAAAAAAAATCTTTATATGATGAATCATTATATATAAACAGAAATTTTAATTAATTTTATGATAACTATTATGATCATAATCTTTTAAACAATAAAAGGCCAGTCATGGTGCAGGGTCACAAAGTGTGACTGTAAACGTGATTGGTTATGTATTTGATTCCCACTTGAATAAATAAAATATTTATTTAAATTTATATTTAACTGCGGCATTGTGTTCAGACACTCAACACACAATGCCTCTAAAATTTGGCTTAAAGTGATTCCTCACTTGTCACACACAGTGTCTTAACACTAGGTTCCCTCTGCTTACCCTGCTGTGTACAGAATACTGCTTCTTATGCTGCACATCATATATTTAGAATAAGTGGTAAAACTCAATACCGCACTTTGTCCTAAAGAAGTATAGATAATTGTAAATATAATTATTTATTTCATAGAGATTTAACATACAACTATTACATACATAGTCAGACTGACCCAGTACACTAACATTATTTTAATATGACAATTTATTTTCTAATAATATTTCTTTTATGTATGCCATAGGATGATACATCTGTTTACACATGGCTGCAAAATTTACTATGTTGTGCAAATTGCCATGACATACTTGCTTTTAATATGCAAAAAAATTTTGTAAAGATCTTTAAAAGAAAACATATTACTTAAGATAGAGTTCCATCACTCAACACACAATCTCTTGAATTTTGAGAAAGCTGAGAATAGTGTCTTAACACTACATTCTCTCTGCCTGCTCTGCTTTGTGTGGCATAAAGTGTAAAGCATATAAATAAAACTAATTAAATATCACTGCATCAAGATGCTAAGTTTTTTCTCAATCTGTTCATGACTGGAAATTATAATGTATTAACAAAAATTTAACTGGAAATGATAATGTATTAACAAGTTAAATGTGATAATCTTTTGAATTTTTTTGGTATCACATTTAATATATAACTGTATTATATTATATTAAGTGAAACATATATACACAAAAAAAAAACATAAAAAAACATCTGTTGATGATTTCCTACAAAATGATGCAAAAGAATGTTCACAGAAATATTGATTTTAATTTGTTTTTCCATTTCTTCACTTTTTTATCAAAAAAAAACGCGACATTAAGTTCCGCCACTCAACACGTAACGCCTCTGGAATTCGGCGGAAATTAGGAAACGGAATGTCTTAATACTAGGTTCCCTCAGCGTGAAGCTAAAAAAAATTCTCATACATCCCCAGCCCCTATAAAGTTATCATTTATTACATATATACATGCCACATTGAGGCCAGTCGTGGCGCAGCGGCACGAGGTGTGACTGCAAAACCGACTGGTTGTGGGTTCGATCCCCACTCGAGGAGATGAAATATTTACTTAAATTTATATTTCCATTTCTTCGCTCTGGTGTCGAGGTTAAGCGCGGCGTTGAGTTCTGCCACTCAACACGCAATACCTCCAGAATTCGGCAGAAAGTGGGGAACGGAGTGTCTTAACACAAGGTTCCCTCTGCCTACCCTGCTGTGTGCGGAATACAGCGTGAAGCTGATTTTTTTTTAATTTACATATATACATATACATTTACGTATTATTATTCATAAGGCTAATCGCTTCTTTCGATGTAAAAATCAGAAAAGTAAAAATGAACAATTGCACAAAACTTTTATGTAATACAAAAATGTATATTTTTCTATTTTTTTTTACACTAATTGGCGAAAATTTCTAATAACAATCAAATTCAATAGTTTTTTGTCAGGCAACACCATGATATATATGGTTTTTTTTTTCAAAGACAATGAAAAACTGAAATATTTCAAATAACAAAAACACGAAAAATTTATGTTGTAAATAATATTCACATTATGTTATGTCTGAATGTAAAATCGCTGGTTGCAGCTTCGATGCCCGCTCGAGTAAATTTTATTAATTTTCTTGCTCTAACAGGATAGTGGACACCACCGCTCAATACACAGATTCTCACGAACGAACAAAGTGCCTGTACATTGGGTTGTGACACTTATATAATGTATGAAATGAGATGTGAAACTAAAAAATAAATTTAGGAAGTAAACGCTGCCTATATAAAATATTACAAATATTAATCGTACAGTTTTTTTATTATACATATATATTTTCTTTATTTTTCTTACGTCATTGAAAATGAACAGCAAAAATATTGCCATTTCCAAAGGAAACTCTTCGTACATAATAAAGTTTTATAGCACTATATATTTTGATTAACGACGTCTCATTTCCTTATTGTCTTAATGAAGAAACGATTATACGCAATAAACAATTTTATAGTAGACTTTTTAGATTTTATGATAATATATCGAAAGTAAGGAAGTTGAGGCCAGTGTTGGCGCACGGGCACAAGCGTGTGACTGTAGCAGGTTGTGGGTTCGATTTCTACTCGAAAAAATGAACTATTTAAAATGTTCATTTTATTGCTCTGGTGTCAAGACAAAGCGCAGCGGTAAGTTCCGCCTCTCAACGCGTAATTTTTCCAGAAATGGAAGAGAAGAAAATGGGGGACGGAAATGTATTGGTGGGAGCGGTGTGTCTTATACTAAGTTCCCCTACGTTCCATACCTGCGGAATACGTTATTAATATCGGCAAGAGTACGATTTCCGGGGCGCCGCGATTTGAAACTACTTTTAGGTTCTACACGTCAAAATAAAGTGAAAATGAAGAATAAAAAAAATCGATATCTCGCTTCGTTTGCGAGATATCGATTATCGAAAAACTAAAAAAATATTTATTTCTTGCAAATATCTTAGAATATATTTGTTTTTTGCAAAAATAGCAAGAGGTATTTTCGCTTTGAAATTGAATTTTCTATAAAGAACATTATATAAAAAAACTGTTTCTAACCTAACCTAACCCCCCCGGTCACAAAAAAACCTAGTTTTTAATAGAATAAAAATACCTAAGGATAAATATCGTTATTTTTTATATTTTGTATGTTTTATATTTATATATGAAAAAATGAAAAAAAATTGACTGTTCCATTTTTAAAAAAATTGCGCACAGTTCGTAACAAAGCAAGATATCAATTTTTCTACTTCTCATTTTCACTTTATTTTGACATATATACCCTACAAAAATTGTCAAATTGAAATATTTGCAAAAAACGAAATAAAAAAATCGATATCTCGCAAATGAAGCGAGATATCGATTTTTTTTAATTCTTCATTTTCACTTTATTTTGACGTGTAGAACCTAAAAGTAGTTTCAAATCGTGGCGCCCCGGAAATCGTACTCTCCCCTTAATATCAATGCGTACGTACTGGTTACCTGTAAAAGATTACTTAAATATAATGATTCAGCATCGCCAATGAACAACTCTTTACAAATTCGGAAAATGTATGGAAATGCTTTACTATTTTTTTTTTACAATTTATCAGGTATAAGAGCGCTAATATTTACAGCGACAGTTTGTGGGTTTGATTCCCATTCGAGGAAATGAAATATTTAATATTTTCATTTCTTCGCTCTGGTGACGAGGCGAAGCGCGGCGTTGAGATCCGCCAGTCAACACACAATGCTTTCAGAAGTCGGGAGCGGAGTGTCTTAATACTAGGCTCCCTTTACCTACCTTGCTACATGCGGGGGCGCTGAAAATTGATCTATCGCTGTGCATCGTCACCAGAGCAATGAAATAAAACATTAACATTTAATTTCCTCAATTGAAAATCGAACCCACGACCTGCAGCGTTTACAGTCGCACGCTTACGCTCCTCAGTCACACTGGCTTTACTTAATTAATAAAATACATTATCTCCAATAGGGATCGAACCCACAACCACACACCCCTTCGCGTTACAGTAACACACCTTTGTACCCCTGCGCCACGACAGCCTCTTGTATGTATTTCCAATCCTCTCCAATTTCAGTTACAGGTGGCGAACCTGCTGGCCCGCGCCCCGCAGGCCCATATGGCGTCGGAGCGAGGCGTTACGTGGCACACACCCACCCCGCCGCCCCACCTCTATCATGTGCCGGCGCCGTCGCCCCCCGATCCTTTGCAAGTAAGAGTTTTGTGGATATTACTGTTTATTTTTTTTTGTTTAAAGTAATTAGAAATAAGCTTACAGTACAGTTGACGAGTTGTCCCCGCTCTGACTTTAGGTTTTCTGTAGTTTTGGGCATTGGGTATAGATAATCAAGTTTGGAAACATTTTAAAATCTGTACAGCTATCATGAAAGCGGCCACTACTCGTCAACCGTATTGTATTTTTCACCATTTCCTTATTCATCATTAAAATAGAAATAGCGTCTGTCTGTCAATTCAATTCTTAAGAGAGTAATCAGAGGAATTTATGATTGCGTCATAAATTGGATTTATTACGAAATTATATTTCCATTAAAGAACAAAAGTTTTAAATGAGTAAATTAAATATAAAGTCTAAAATAAAGTTTATAAAAAAATCCTTAAGTGAATTTCCGGAATATTAGATTCCGTTTACTATGAAATTACGTATTTAATTTAGATTAGAAGAAAATGAATAAAAATGCAATGACAGAGGTAAATAAAGAGGTAAATAGAACCGTCCATGTTAATTATTATACATATTATTTCCGGTTTGATTAGCGCAAAATTACTATTCTTTACATAAAATTCTCGTTTTCAACGAAAATATTTTAATACGAACTATTGAAAGTGAAGACCAGTTGTCAATGAAATGCATAGAATAGATTTCATTTATAAAAAAATATTCATACTTTGCACATAAGCCAACTTGGATACACTTTCTAATTAAAAATAATATACTATACAATTTTTGGTCTTGCAGTTTACTGTAAATTTCAAAATTAAAAAATCTGCTTCACGCTGTATGCCTCACACAGCAGGGTTGGCAGAGGAAACCTAGTGTTAAAACACTACGTTCCCCACTTTCTACCGAATTCTGGAGGCATTGCTTGTTGAGTGGCAGAACTCAACGCCGCGCTTAGCCTCGACACCAGAGCGAAGAAATGGAAATATAAATTTAAGTAAATATATTTCATCTCGTCGAGTGGGGATCGAATCCACAACCAGTCGGTTTTACAGTCACACTTCGTGCCGCTGCGCCATGACTGGCCTCTAAATTTAAAAGCTTATCCATATTTTACTGCAAGCTTATATATATTTCACGGTTTTGGTGTGCAGTAAAGATATTCTACTCTTCATCTGAACTTACAAACACACACAAATAAGTGTCAAATCAACATTAAGTGATTTTGATTTGTTTGTTCTTTCAATTGTTATGTTATTTCATCTAGAATTCAATGGGATGCCAACAAAAAAAAATGCTTATGACGCCTGTAGTAATAACTGATAAATTTAATTAAATTTTTTATATTGTATGATCTCTAATCAAAAATTCCTATAATACAATATAATAGACATGTAGACATTGATCATATTTTTGCTCTTATGCATATACATTATTATTTGTTATAATTTTTTTTGTTGATGCTATTTTCCTGTCATTGTGACAACCATTTTTGTAAGTTCAGTTTTACATTAGATTGACTATATAACACTTGGTACTATTCTTTGGAAATTTATATTTAAAGCCTTTTTTTTTCATATTATTTGATATAAGAAAAAATTGTAATAACTGATATCACCACTTGAAAAGAGATAGTTTATACTCTTTCGTTAATTAGATAATAATATCCAATTCAACCGAATTGAAAAAAGTACAATATATATTCTGCTTAGTCATGTAATCTATAATTAACCGATTAGGGGCACAAAAGCGGCCATTTTGTATCAAATGTCAAAGTTCATTGACCTGTTTTTGCATTTTTTTATAGTAATCATAATTTATGGTTTCTTAAAAAATTATATTAAAAAACTATATTTTATTTATAATTTTTTTGTCAATAATTGTTGTTAATTGATACTGATGTAATAAAGTGCTATAGATCATTTATTTTTATTTGTATCGACCATCTTGCTAAGTAAATTAAGAAAACAGTCTTTCATTATATGTTTCACTAGAAAAGTAACACATTCAGTGATGGAACCCATAATAATATAAAAAATGTTTACTTTATTTTTTTGTTAAATTTAACTTTAATTAACAAGAAGTTTACAGTAAAAACTCTATAATGCTTTTTAATTTTAATCTTTAATGCTCTTTATACAAACTAAATTTACAATATAAACTGCAAAGTTAAAATTAAACAAAGTTAAACTTCTTTATCTTTTGTGTACCATCTGCTATTATATTATTGTGTAAATATGTATGAAATGAGAACTGGTTTGAATATTTTATACTAGAATTCCATATATTGTCCATAATATTTACTACAGGCCAGTACTGAGGCCAGTCATGGTGCAGCGGCACGAGGTGTGACTGTAAAACCGACTGGTTGTGGGTTCGATCCCCACTCGAGGAGATGAAATATTTACTTAAATTTATATTTCCATTTCTTCACTCTGGTGTCGAGGACAAGCGCGGCGTTGAGTTCTGCCACTCAACACGCAATGCCTCCAGAATTCGGCAGAAAGTTGGGAAAGGAGTTGTTTGGTTCCAAATACATAATAGATACATATTATAAATGAGTTTTTTTTTTCTGAATTTAATTTATAAAATATTTTGTACTTAATTACTTTATTTTAGTAATTCGTAAATTTCCATCCAAAAACAGATGATTAATTAATAAATATATCAATTTCTTTTCTAAAAAATAATCTAATTATATATAACTAAAAAAATAGATAAATGTCAAATCACTTCTCATCCATCCATCCACATAAGCTTATAAACTAACTTCACACTCATAATATCATAACGTAACTAAACACCGCTGTGTACCACCCGCACTACGGTAGGGTCTGTTGTTGCAGGCGATGAAGAGCGGCGCCAACTCCGTGTTCAGACACACCGCGACGCCGCCTGAGCTGTACAGACACACGCCAACGCCGCCCGATAAGCATTTATTAAGGTAAAAAAAAATATATAGCTTTACGCTGTATCCCGCATAAAGCAGAGCAGGGAAAGAGAGAAACTAGTGTCAAGACACTCTGTTTCCTACGCACCTCCAAATATTGACATCGCGCTGTTAGCGACGAAATGAAAATTTCAGTCCACTCAGTCTCCCGATTGGAATTCGAATCCACAACCGTCGCGCTTCCAATCTTACGCTTGTGCTACTGTGCCAAGGCGGCTCCTAGGTAAGTTACATATAATCTACATCTTCATATTTTCTCATACAGCAGAGTATGCAGAGAGGACCTAGTGTCAAGATACTCCGTTCTCTGCATTCCGTCCGAATTGGAAGTGTATCGAGTTTGCATCTCTTCACGTTTTTAGAGCAGCGATCGAACCCAAACCATCTCGCCTACAGTCAAAGATTTTGTCCTTGAGCAACAATAATTTTGTTTAGTACTTCGTTCTGTCTATAGAGTTAAACAAATGGATAGTAGTATTCCATAGTACATAGAATTCGGTCATTATTATAGAGTTTACTATATTATTAACATTCCGCATTGGAAGGAAACTAACGCAGTAAACGGTAAAATATCCACTGTTATTAACTTATACTTTTGGAATTGAAATAAAAGTATTTATTTATTATAGAAAAATACTTATTTAGAAAACGTATAAAAATTTGAACGTAACGAGACTTGAACCCGCGTAACTCCTGGAAACCGACCAGGCGCTCTGACCACTTTCCTAAGTGTGGATTAATTAACACTTTAAAAATGTTTAAAAATAAAAATAGTTGTTTAATACCTGATTAAAAGAGGAAAATGTTGACTAAAATATTAAAATTTGATTATTTAGAAAGTATAAAAGTATACAGAAATTATAAAAGCTATAAGTAAAATAAAAAATTAAAAGTGTTAGTGTAAATTAAAAGTGAAAATGAAAGAAAAAATTGTATTTCTGCTTATTATTAAGATAGAGGTCTTGAGGTCATTCGTGGGAGGCACAAGCGTGATACTGTAAACGGGATAGGTTGTATATTCGATTCCCAATTGGGGAATGGGGAAATGTTTAATATTTTCATTTCTCCACCCTGGTAAAGAGGCAAAGCACGGCGTTGAGTTCCCCAAATCAACACGCAATGGCTCGAGCGACGGCAAATTTGGAACGGAGTGTCTTAACACTAGTTTCCCCATTGTTATATGCGGGATACAGCGTAAAATATGTCTTATTTTTATACATATTGTGTTTATATATAATGTATTTTATAAATCTAAAAATATGTTTGGGCCTTCGAACTTTAACCTGCGACATCAACAACAATCTCGATTAGAGAAAAAATTTAACTTTTGACAACATTTTTTTTGTGTCTATTTTATATAAAAGTGCTATAAAGAGTACAAAAGCTTAACTTTTCCGTAGCCTATAATATAATACAAAGATATATATCAATTAAGCCATATTATGAGGCTAGTTGTGGCGCAGGAGCACAAAATGTGACTGTAAAATCGACTGGTTGTGGGTTCGACCCCACTCGAGGAAATGAAATATTTATTTACATTTATATTTTCATTTCTTCGCTCTGATGTCGAGACGAAGCACGGCGATAAGTTCCGCCACTCAACACGCAATGCATGCCTCCATAACTCGGCGGAAAGTGGGGAACAGAGTGTCTTAACACTAAGTGCCATCTGCCTACCCTGCTGTGAGCGGGTACAGCGTGAACCTGATCCATATTATATACAGTTAACATATACCAGAATAGGAAGTCAAACCCAAATCCTTCGATCGCTATGTTCAGAACACATGGTTCATTTCACACGACACTGTAATTATTCCAATAATACATAATAACGATGACGCGAATAAAAGGAAATGAAAGATGGTTTTTCCGTTCCTATATATTTTTTCTTGCGTATTTATCTTCCATTTCGTCTATGATTGTCTTTATATAGTTTTTCGATTTATGCTGTATCCCGCACGGCAGGGTAGGCAGTGGGAACCTGGGAACTTAGTGTTAAGACACTCCTTTTCCATTAAGACATTTCTTTTCCCTACTTGAAACCGCTGAACTCTGGAGGTATCGCGTGATCAGTGCCGGAACTCAACGCTGTGCTTTGCTCCACCAAACTGCTGTACCAAAGCGAAGAAATGAAAATATTAATTACTTCATTAACTCGAGTAGAAATCAAACCCACAACCTGCCGCGTTCAAAGTATCACGCATGTGTCACTACTGAATTCATATTTTTATGTTTTTTTTTTATATTTAACACATTTAATTAAAAAAACCATTGAGTCATATTACTATTCTAACGCGGAAGTAATGGCAGCGGTTTGTCCTACGAATTTGGGGATATAACTTTTAAATATTTTTTTACATAAAAATTCATAAATAAATAAAACTCCCGATGGGTTCAATTCTGACTCGATTAATGAATATTTAATATGTTCATTTCTTCGCTCTGGTGTCGAGACAAAGCGCGGCGTTGAGTTCCGCCACTCAACACACAATATCTGGAGAATTCAGCGGAATGTGGGGAGTGGAGTGTCTTAACACTAGGCTCCCTCCGCCATCCCTCCTACAAGTTTACATTTAATTTTTTTTTGTTTAATTCAAGATATTTGTATACCAAATTAAAACCAAAACTGAACCTAGCATTTGCTCTTTTAAATTCTAAATAAATATGAATCGTTTCATCCGATTTTACATAATGTTGAATAACATTCCGTAGGAGGACATGTTGTATTAAACATTTTTTTCCTTTTTTAGGGTTCCGTACCTTTTAAGGAAAAAAGGAACCCTTATAAGATCACTTTGTTATCCGTCCGTCTGTCTGTTTGTCAAGAGCCTTTATCTTAGGAACGTCGTCAACTTCGAGTTGGAGATATTGAGTTGAAATTCAAACATATACTTAGATCTATGGCCACATTATTTCTTGAAAAAAAATAGTATCTCTACATTTACTTAAAAAAAAGATATGGCCGTTTGTATCGCAAAAACGCGTATTTGGACTACTATAAAGGGAATCCAAATTAATAGGGTACTTCCGAATGACCTAAAATTATGAAATATGGCAGCTAGCATCTACAGATAGTACTAGTTCAGGAAAAGTATATATTTGTGGTCTTAAAAGGGGGCAAATTGGTATTAAAGCCGCTAGTTCAAGTGAGGTATCTGATGAAAGGCTAAGTTAAGCTTGAATTTTAAAAAAAAGCTCGGGACCTCAAATTTTTGTGATTTTTCTTATATAATGTAAAATTTGTATGTACGTAAGTGTAATAACCGTGTGTATGTAATATGTGTATAATTCTGCTATAATAAATTTTTGTATGGACAATGTCGATACTAAAATTATTTTGTTATAACTTTACGCTGTTAAGGTAGACAGAGTGAACCCAGTGTTAAGACACTCCGTTCCTCATTTTCCGCCGAATTCTGTGGCCATTGCGAGTCGAGTAGGGGAACTCAACGCCGACTTTTGTGAAGTTTATTATAAAAAACGATATATTTAATTTCTTTTATTACGCGTCGTCGTAGTTATTCAAATTCAAAACTTACGGAATAGTCGGTTTTTTTTATTTCTTGTTATTTTTAAAACAAAATATATTTTTTTAGCTTCACGCTCTATCCCGCGCTTGGCGATGTAGGCAAAGGGAACCTCAGAACCTAGTGTTAAGACACTCCGTTCCCATTAAGACACTTCCGTCCATCACTTTCCGCCTAGTTCTGGAGGAGGCATTGCGTGTTGAGTGGCGGAACTCAACTACGAGTAATGAAAATATTAAATATTTCATTTCGTCGAATAGGAATCGAACCCGCAACGCGACGCATTTACAATCGCACTCTTATACCACGACTAGCTAGTCGTATTTAGACAGCCCAAAATTATATAAGTTGCCTAACCGAACACGTTATTAAGATCTATTGCATCAAAACTACGGGCAATATTATGCTTATTATACAAGAAAAGTAACAAAAAATCATCTTTTCTCATATATGAACAATAATAATAGCTTAAACACACACACACACACACATATATATAAAAATAGGAAGCATAGTATTAATGAATGTGAAAACGACGGGGACCATATTAAATACAAGTCCTTGCTCGACTGCTTTACACATTAAAAAGTATCTACGTGTATATATTACATTTGCTTCAACGCTACAACCCGCATGCAGCAGGGTAGACAGAGAGAACCTAGTATCAAGACTTCACTTACCACATTATGCTTAATTTCCGAGACATTGCGTGTTAAGTGGCGAAACTCTTCTTACCAGAGCGAGAAAATGAAAATATCTAATATTTATTTCGCTCCCGCGAGCAGGAATCGAACCCACAACCGTCACATTCGGATAGTCAGACGCTGTGCCGCTGCGCCACGACGTGTCATAAACTTAATAATAGTAAAGCTAATTTTAAACTCAAACAAAATCCACCTGTCATTCGTGAAATAAATTTAAATTTGCGTTTTCCAAAAATCATGAATATTAATAAGACAAACAAGCTATTCTACGCGGCTTAGAGTTTCAACTACAATACAACATTATTTTATAAACTCCAAGGCTGTCTCATATGGATTACTTTATTTCATAATTTTTTTACCGATTTCGAATAAAGGAGGTTATTTGTTGATCGTTGGAAATTTTTATGAAAATCGGTTTAATAGTTTTTGAGATATGAGTATCTATCTACACATTTCTGGAATACCTCCAGGAATAGTAGTAGAGTATGAACAGTTTATTAGGTAAAACCAGACAGAAATTTTTTATTATAAAAAACTCACAAATTACAATATTTTTTTAAGGCACACGCCGTCTCCTGGAGACGTTAAGGCTGGTGCTGCACTGCCGCCGGCTGAACTATATCCACATTTGGGACCGGGGAGAGGTAAGAAATTGAAATACTAACAACAAAAAACTTATATACATGAGTAAAATACTGGCATGCTCCATTCAATTTTTAGAATCTAAAAATCTCGAACGTCAATTAGAACGCTTCGCAAACGTATGGCCGTCCTCTCATTAAATGGCTCCATTATCGTTCGCAAAATGCGCTATAATATCATACGCTAAGCTCGGCCGGCGTGTGCGCACCTCTAATGTACACCTCTTTCAGGAGTGCGTCCCACTGGTATATACAAACGCATACAAGCTGCTAATACGCTCAGAGGACGCATGTTGTAGATGTATTTAAAGAAACTTCGTGTGCAAAGAGCCTAAAACCAATGGACAACATTTAGATTAATGCTAAGAAAGCAAATGAAAGCATTCAATAACTAATCATATCTTGGTGCTATCTATCATCATAAACTTATGTCGAGCTTTTAGGTGCGCTTACTGCAATAGACAAGAAATAGGACGGCCAAGGAAATAATTGTTAAGACTATCTTAAAAGCTTCACGCTCTCCGCATATAGCAAGGTAGAGGGATCTTAGTGTTAAAACACTCCGCTTCCCACTTTCCGTCGAATTTTCGAGACATTGCGCAACTCCTCAAAGCCACGCTTTGTCTTGTTGTAAGAGCGAGAAAAGAAAAATATTTAATAATTCCTTTCACCGAGTAGCAATTGAACCCACAACCGTCACATTTACAGCCACAAATTGTGCCACTGCGCCACGACGGCCTTAACAACTGCCTTAAAAAACGTGTTTATTTAAATATTTTAATACAAACAATTACAGATAAACTAATGCGAGCGGACGAGTTACTAGCCTACGCTAGGGGAGGCGTGGACCTTACAGTAGGCGGGCCTAGGGGCACAAACGGCTCACCAGCCCCGCTCCACCCGACCCCCGGGGCCCCAGCCCTATCGGTTAGGGATGCTCCCACTATAAATAGCCTCATTGCCCGTGCTGCTCCCCACTCGAGGCCCCCCCATGCTCGAGTAGATGCTCTGCTGGAAAGGTTGTCAGCAGCTCCTGCCCCAGCATCGCCGCATTCGGTGATAGTGCATTCGAGAGCGGCCCCTACGCCGTCTCCACCGTCATCTAATGAGGTGAGGATGGTTTTTTTTAATACTCTTCTTCTTAGCTTCACGCTTTTTTCCCGTATATAGCAAGGTAGGCAGAGGGAACCTAGTGCTAAGACACTCCGTGTATCTCGCATCGACACTCCGCAAGATGTACCGCTCAACAAGGAGACCGATAGCAAGAAAATGAAGATATTAAATATTCATTCCCTGAGTCGTAATTGAATCCACACATCTTCTCTGTTAGACCTATAAGTTATATGTAAAAAGTCCTTTTTTTTTTAGTTGCCCATACCCAAGTCCTATTAAATTATTAATAGATATAATTTTGAAATAAAAATATAAAAAGAAATGTGAAAATATTGTAAGGCAATATCGAAAAGCTGTTTTAAACATTTTTAAAGTGTTATTCCACACTTAGGAAAGAAAAATACTTATTTAGAAAACGTATAAAAATTTGAACGTAGCGGGATTCGAACCCGCGCCTCCTGTTACGTTTTCTAAATAAGTATTTTTCTTTCCTAACTGTGGAATAACACTTTAAAAATGTTTAAAAATATTTAAAAAATAGTTTCTCTCTTGCCAAACGATAATTCTTAGTAATTATCTTTGGGTAGCGGAAATTTGTAAAAATCTCCCTACAGAGATGCTAACAACATAAATAAGTTGTAACAAGCGTATAAAAATTTCGACGTAGCTTGGCGAGAACGCATGGCTTAGTGGTCAGAGCGCCTGGTCGGTTTCCAGGAGGCGCGGGTTCGAGTCCCGCTACGTTCAAATTTTTATACGTTTTCTAAATAAGTATCGAAAAGCTACTATATATTAAATATCATTGTAGTCAGTTTTAAGATTATACATTTAAATTTTTCACCATAAAATTCCAGGATTCAGCAGATTCTTCCGGGGCACCGCCCGGCTCCAAGCGGAAACGGAAACCCGAACGCACCATCCGCGTGCCGGTGCCCGCGCCTCCTCCCCCGCAGCCTCCCGCCGACGCCCCGCTACCGCCCCCCATACAACCCCCCTTAGAGAATGGAGACCTAACCCACATGCCCAACGGACCAGACAAACTGGAGAAACAAGAGAAACCAGAGAAACCTCCCACACCGCAACCACCTGAACCGCACGTGCGAAGAAAAACCCGCTCTGGTTCAGCGGAAACAATAGACGATATCGCCGCCATGATAGCCAGTACAGACTCAAACCGCACAGACGCAGCACTGGAACCAACGCTGGAATCAGAACCGGAACCGGAAATACCTGTAACCGTTGATAAGTTGAAAAGCGTGCTTGCCAGCCCCGAACCAGAAGCCGAACCGCCGGAAGAAAAACCGAAGACACCACCACCGGAAGTGAAACCACAGAAAACGCCCACCAAAAATGAGGAACCAGAAGCCCCGCCAGCTACCGCCGCCGCGCCCCGACGACGCAGTGCCAGAACGTCTAACTCGGAATCGACGAACGTACCGGTAGAGTCACCGTCAGAAGCGAAGCCGGCAGAACCAGAAGCGAGCGAAGCTAGTAGTGCCGAACCAACAGCAGCCAGCTTCGTCGAAGTCGAGAATCAATTAGAAAAAATGTTCGCCGGTATAGAAGAACCGACGGGTACCGAACCGGATAAAGAAACGGAAAAGAAACAAACGGCCAAAGCGAGGAAGCGACGAAAATCCGCTCCGACGAAAGGCGAGAAGAAAGCGTCGAAGCGACAAAGTCGAGCTTCGACGGGAGATGACGCGCCTCGACGAAAGATGCCGCGGAAGAAGGGAGTGGAGAAGAAGAAGGACCCACCTGTTAAAGATGCGTATGATTCTGGTAGTAATGCAAGTTCCAGTCGATCGCGAGGACCCTACATACAGGTGAATAGTCGTTTTTTTTGTACTTTTTAGATATTTATTTATAGCATTTTCAAAGTATTGTTCCATAGTTAGAAAAGAAAAAGGTTTAATTAAAAAAGTTATAACAATTTGATAGTTTGAACCTGGGCCTCTTGGGAACCATCCAAGCATTCTGATCACTAAGTCTATATGTTATTAAGTCGTCAATTTATACCTATTTATTTATTCAGTTTACCAATAAATGTTACGGAGTTAAAAACAAGAAATATACAATATTACAAATTTAAACTATCTCTGTCTACCCTACTCCAAGCGAGATTTAAAAAAAAATTAAGACTGACTTATACAATCAAAAGAATTTTACCTAAATCAGTTTGGTTGACTGTTTGACTCAAATATTTTTTATAGCTTCACGCTGTTAGTGGGCTAGCTAAAGGGAACCTAAAACCCACTTGATGCAGAGTACCAAAGGCATTGCGTGTTGAGTGGCGGAACTCAACGCCAACGGAACGAGGAAATGAAAATATTTAATTACCAGGTGGGAACTGAACCCACAAACTGTTGCGTTTACAGACCTGTGCCCCTGTGCCACGACTGGCCTCAATTGTTTATATTTTTATTTATTAGTTTAAGGATGGCAGATAACATGGGTAACAAGACAAACCGGAGTGTCAAGTTCCGCCACTCAACACGAAATGTCTGAAAATTTGGGAACACAATATTAGGATATTCTGTTTCCACACAACTGGCCTCAATTGTTTATATTTTTATTTATTAGTTTAAGGGTGGTAGATAAAATGGGTAACAAGGCAAACCGGAGTATTGAGTTCCGCGTCTCAACACAAAATGTCTCAAAATTTTGAGACAGTAGTGAAGAAGCTAAAAAAAAGTTATTACTTCATATTAAAATCCTTCCAGATCGTTGGTCCACGTGATTCACCAGTATCCGTATCAGTAGTAAACGCATCAGCCAATGCAACAGAGGAAGACAAACGTACAGCTGATGAATGGAGGAACGGTCTGAGGGCCCGGGGGCTCCACGCCAGTACCCTAGGGCTTCGGTACGACGCATCCACCCCGGATGCGTCGTGGCTGTGCGCTTTTTGCGAGAGGGGCCCTCATCACGCGGGCCTGGGTGATCTGTTCGGGCCGTACCGTGTTGATGTTAATTGCGAGGATTTTAGGTGAGTGCATGTAAATTTAGTTTGTTGATGGATGTGTTTTTCTTTTTTTTATTTTTAGACACATATTTTTGCACTTCTAGTATGACAGTTATAGTAGTTTTTTAGTGCTGGTATTAGCTCTATTCAATACAATAATCATTTCTAACCCCCATGTTATAAGTATGTATATGTATGTCTGTCTGTGGCATCGTAGCTCCCAAACAGATGAACCATGACGTCACCAGATGACATTACGAGGTAATGATGGCTGTGTCTTGCCTATATGCAGATTTAATAAAGTTAAGAAGTGTGCAGAGACCAAAGCAATTGGCGCTCTGCGTACCCTGCCCGCTATATTCGAGTTAAAAAAAAATTAAAACAAATAAATCTCAATTTCCAGAAACTTAGACGAAGCATCAAAACTTCGTTTCGCATCCTCATCTGGAGGCGCGGAGGTATGGTTCCATGAGGCTTGCGGAGTATGGGCCCCAGGGCTGCTCGCTGCTGGGTCCCGACTATGGGGCCTCGCCCCCGCTGTATGTGGTGCCCGAGGAGCCAAATGTGCCTCATGCGGAAAGCCTGGGGCAGCCCTAACATGTGCAGCCCGCGCCTGTAAAGCCTCAACGCATGTACCCTGTGCATCAACATGGTCCCTAGGAGAGGACTTTAGAGCCCTATGCCCTAGACACGCCTAGCGATAGCAAGTGTAGTGATAAAGTGTTACCTAAGTTTGTATGAAGTGTATGGACACAAGTGTATGGACAGTGAACAATGTGTGGATATACTGTCACCTGGTTGTTTATGACTCGAATTTATGAATATGCTGCTTCAGTCTTTCTTGTTATGTGTATGTTGTCATACAAAAGCTTGGATTTTTAATGTTATTAATCATTTATACATTGATGAAAATTCGTTTTCGACATTCTTTCTTTTTGAAGTAAAATATAATGGAGTAATATTTTAGAAAACGTATAAAAAATTGACATAGCGGAAATCGAATCCGCGCCTCTTGGATTTAACTAACTAAGAAACTAAGCCAATTGTTTCAACAAACTGATGACTTAGTGGTCAGAGCATGTAGATGGTTTCCAAGAGGTGCTACGTTAAATTTGTTATACCATTAAAACCAAATTAAATTGCTATTTGAAAATTATTTTATTAACTATTTAATTACCAAATAGCAATAAATTTACTTAACATGATTTCTTTTTTTTTTTGTAAACTAAAACGGAAAATTAATTTATACATGAATATATTAAGATAGGGTTAGCATATTTATAATTCTGAATTGACATTTAGTGATGTGACCCGCAAATAGTGATGTGCCTGGTGAGCTGTTCTGTTACCTGATCATGTTTAAGGTTGTAATCTGTTAAGTTCACTTAATTATGATATTCTAGGCTTTTTTGAATGTGAAGTATGAAATTAGAAAAATTAATACTCGCATTTGACTGTGGATTTTATATGAGAGTACTTATGTAGATAGTGACCACAGCTGGTCTTCTATGATGGTGGAATATCTTGATGTCCTTTGACTTTGTTTTGAAGAAGCATCCCATGCCAGTGGTGGATTTACCTACAGGCTGAGTAGGCTCGAGCCTAAGATTGCTTTCTTTTTGCTATTTAATATAAATTAAAAGAAAATCTGATACAATTAACTATTGTTATTTATTTTACGGTAATACAACCAGTTTGACACCATCCTAACCATTTTATACTTCAAAAAGAAAGGAACCTAAAAATTTAACCAAAAACAATTTCTCATGCAACTTCTACAGAATCATTTGAGATCTTAAAAAGAAAAATCTAAGATATTTATTATTAATTGTAAAGAAATGGTGGCAATACTTCAATAAAATATAAATGTGTAAATCTGTCACTCCATTGTTAATGTTATACAAGTTCTACTCCAAAATTTGCATTCTTTATATATATAAAAAAAATGTTTTTAAGCGTAATTTAACTACGGATGGTTCGTATGCTTTCTTCTTTAAACACTACAGCTTATTTTGTTTGTTGAAAATAAAGATTTGTATTACATACGATTTTTAACGACCACAATGAAGATAGTAGAGTGTAATGTATTTAAAAATATATTGTACCAATAATGGTATTATAGTGTGATGTTGGTTTAACAATTTCGCACTGTTAGGGTGTTCTGATGCCAAAACGCCATGGTTCCACGGTATATGCCATTTTAGTAAAGAAATCATTTATTTATATGTATATTTTACATTTTTTAAATCATTATAACACTAGCGAAACTGATGTTTTATAGTCTGTGGCGACTTTTTTATGATTATTGATTTTTTATATGAATCTGCTGAATACTTTAATGGTGTATACTACAAGGCTTATTGAATTAAAGAACAAATCTTCCATACTCCCATATTGTTTATTATAACTGATTATGGACTACAAGTCAGAAAATTCTAGAAAAATAATAAAGTTTATAGTAGTATAAACTTAATTAGACCATTATATGCTACAGGATTTAGATTTTAGTAGAAAATATTACAGAGGCCCCAGCTTCCCACAACATGTTGCCTACGACTAGATGTCTTATTAGATGAATCATATATAATGTGAATATAGAAATATTCATTTCTTTTTAAGTAAATATTTCATTTTTTAATGCTGCGCATGTGTCATGCCATTGTTTTCTTTTCTTTACTCTGGTGTCAAGACAAATCGCGGCGTTGGGTTCCGCCATTCTACACGCAATGCCTCTAAAATTTCGCAGAAAGTATAGTGTATTAACACTACGCTCCCTATGCATTCTTTGCTACATGCGGGATAAAAAAATCTAGCGGAAATAATATTTCTTTGAAAGTTACAAAATATAATTTTCCAAATATTGATCTGAATGAAGATTGCTTTATTTCCATTTATATGATTCAGATGTAATATAGTTAATGTAGATAAATTGTCGTTAAAACTTTTTAGACCTAATTTATTCATACCAACATTTGATATTAATGAATCTTAACATATATATACATATGTACAGAGTATTTTACATTTAAAAACTTAATTATTAATATTATTGTTGTAATGGATGTATATATAGATTTAGACCATTCTAAAGCATCAGAACACCAGCGGTTTTAATTGTAAAATAAAATTAAGATGATACATTCAAAATAGACACCCAGTATTTCATACCAATATGTAAAAATAAAGAATAAAATGGACGAAGGAAATCATTAACAAAATTGCATATATTGCGATGTTACTTTATGTATGTATGTATGTATGTGTAAATGTCGCGGGCGATAATATATGGGCTATGTCACAGAATGTTCTGGAACGCGCAAATTGTGGTAAACAATGTTATTTGGGTGTTGAAGTCTCCAATTAAATGTATTATAAATTTATTATTTGCTTTTGGGGCCTTCTATAGATTATATCATACGATTTTTATGATTTTTTGAGTCCTCGTCGTGAATGGTCACATTTGTGAAAACCTTCCTACCTTGTGTGACGTNCACATATATACATATGTACAGAGTATTTTACATTTAAAAACTTAATTATTAATATTATTGTTGTAATGGATGTATATATAGATTTAGACCATTCTAAAGCATCAGAACACCAGCGGTTTTAATTGTAAAATAAAATTAAGATGATACATTCAAAATAGACACCCAGTATTTCATACCAATATGTAAAAATAAAGAATAAAATGGACGAAGGAAATCATTAACAAAATTGCATATATTGCAATGTTACTTTATGTATGTATGTATGTATGTGTAAATGTCGCGGGCGATAATATATGGGCTATGTCACAGAATGTTCTGGAACGCGCAAATTGTGGTAAACAATGTTATTTGGGTGTTGAAGTCAGCAATTAAATGTATTATAAATTTATTATTTGCTTTTGGGGCCTTCTATAGATTATATCATACGATTTTTATCATTTTTTGAGTCCTCGTCGTGAATGGTCACATTTGTGAAAACCTTCGTACCTTGTGTGACGTCACATATTTTGCTATTATAAATAAATAGTTACTATAGTGTATTTAAGAATTGTTTTGTTTTTTTTTTTGAGTTATTCACAAATGTAAAATATTGGATCTCTCTTAAGTATCTTATAATAGGCAGAGAGTGAAGAACAGAGTACATATAAAGAAAGAAAGGAAAAAATAATAATTCTATTTTATTAGTAATTTAATTTAAACAGCAGTTCAAAAATTGAACATGAAAATTAGGAGTTCTCCCCACTTCTTTTCACGTAATGTCACACTTTATCAACTCTAAACGTGTGACGTAATATATGGAGGGCCCCTTACGCGTCATAGAGATTACACCTATTTAAGCCCTGAAATCTTTATATCATGTTAATATTATACTATATTATAATGTATATTTGCGTTTTTTTTTTGGACCATAATAAAGTGTATCTGTGTATTTTGTCTGTTGTTCAATGTTTGAAGATTTCAATTTGTTACTTTGATAGGGCCAAATTGCTTTTTTTTACATATTAAATGACTCCATTTGTTATTACAATGGATTCTTGACAGCTATTTAATTGTTTTATATAAGCTGCTTATACAATTTTATTTGACACGTATTTCTTTGTAAAATAATTTAAAAAAAAATAATGACTTATAAAAGAAAATATGTGAAAGTTGCTGTTCTTTCACTCTTTAAAATATCTTATATATTTTTAATACATTTTATGTAAACTTTTCTGACAACATGTAACAATGCAGTGATAAAAAATAAAAAAATATTGAAAAAGCATTGAGTATTTGTATAATATTACAGCTGTGTTGCCATTTTACGTTCAGGACTAGTCTACTATCATGGGATTTAAAAAAAAATGGTCTTAAAAATTAAAAAAATGCATAAATACGTCTCGTTCTGTTTAAAGTAATTTAAAAAAAAATAACACACAAATGTACGCTTATAATTTAAATAACTTAGGATGGAATAGTAAATAAACTTATTCTTTTGGGATTTTTTAATATATATTTTTAAGTTGATTACAAAAAAAATTAGACCATGCACTTAGTGAGTATTTGTATATTTAGTAGTTTAAAATTACCAATTGAATTTACTTGAAAATAAAAAAAAATGCAAAATTAGGGCTGCATCAATCGAAAAGATATAGCATCGGCCAAGTAAAGTGAATTTATATAAATTGAATAAGAGTATGAAAAAAAAAGTAAGTGAAATTATAATTAATCTATAAATATAATATCTTAAATTGAATGAATAGAATAGACTGTATTTTAGAAAATAATAAGGTACAAATTTATAGTAGGGGTAATCAGGCCAGTTTACTGTTTTTAAAAAAAATATTTGGACATAGAAGAGACGAGTCGACAACATCCCAAAGCATTCTTATTGTAAATGGTGTAAGATTTTTTTATTAATTACGGCAAAATAATTACTTTATTAAGTATGTAATTGTTATAAATTATATTTATCATGACATTATAAGCAAATTGAAATACAACATGTTTAAATGAGATTAGCTGCTTTTATTTCGGTATGTTTTTTTTTATTGTCTAACCTGTGGTTTGATTTTTTTTTATTATCATAGACTAGTGTATATATATATTTTTAATTATTAAAAATCTATATATATAAAAGGACTTGTGCTGACTGACTGAGGTAAGATGCACGCAGAGCCGTAACCGCTGATGGTAGAAACGTGAAATTTGGGCAGATGTTTATTTTCATATTCTGGACATCCACTAAGAAGGGATTTTGAAGAATTTTAACCCTAAAGGGATGAAATAGGGGTTGAAAGTTTGTATGGATTTTTTTTTAAATTGGCACAGATTCTTATAAAATTTTAAATCCAGACTCTTTAAATTATTTCGTTGAACACGTATTTCATGGTTTTTAAGAATTCACCCCCTAAGGGTTCAAATAAGGGATTGAAAGTTTATACGGAAAATATTTAAAACGCTACCGATTTTTATAAAAAATTAAATTCATAAAAAAAAAATATTGAACCGTGTTTCGTGGTTTTTTTAGAAGTCACCCCTAAGGGTGCAAATACGCGGACGAAGCTGCGCGTGCCCACTAGTATAATATAATTTTTTTATTGGATTTTGCGAGGAAAAATTTTTAATCATTCATTACATGAATATGCATTCGACGCAGCGTGTCAAGAAATAAAAGAGAAGAAAGAACTGTCCTAATCAAGTGTACAAAGAAACATAAAATTTTTTTTACCGAAAACAGTTTCCTTTTACACAATGTGAAGTTATAACAAATGGTAATGACTAAATATATTACAAAACAATTATAAAAATCAAATCAGCTTCACGCTGTACCCCGCACACAGCAGGGTAGGCAGAGGGGACCTAGTGTTAAGACACTCCGTTCCCCACTTTCTGCCGAATTCTGGAGGCATTGCGTCACCAGAGCGAAGAAATGGAAATATAAATTTAAGTAAATATTTCATCTCCTCGAGTGGGGATGGAACCCACAACCAGTCGGTTTTGCAATCACACTTCGTGCCGCTGTGCCACGACTGGCTTCCAAAATAATTATAACAATAGTTATTTAGAAAACGTATAAAAACTTGAACGTAGCGGGACTCGAAGCCGCGCCTCCTGGAAACCCACCAAACGCTCTGACCACTAAGCCATACATTCTCATCAAGCTACGTCGAAATTTTTATACGCTTGTTACAACTTATTTATGTTCTTAAAAATTTCGCTTTCGCGATAACTTTAAAAATGTTAAAAAAAATATAACAATATATTTATTTATTAAAAACTCTTGCACAAAAGTCGAAACTATAAATCAACCACGCCTACATGCACAGTGCAATCGTAGAACGAACAAGTTGCTACCATCGACAATTTATCATCGTATTTCCAATCCGCCCCGTACGCAATACTTTCATGCTCCAAATATTCTGATATTATGTTAATTCCTTTTTCATGTTCCCTAATACTTAATATACGGAACCCGCCGTACATACAGGCCGCTAAAATTATATTTTTGTTGTATGGATGCCATTTTAGACGCCACACGCCGCCGTTGACGTCAGTCTCGGTGATGCAACGTTTTAGGTTCCTTGTGTCCCATAGACGGACTTTCTCGTCGTAACTGTAAAATACAATGATCTTCTTATTTTTTTATTGATTTGAAATTAATATACAAAAACAAAACGATTCTCTTGATCTGGTCAAACAAAATAGAACTATGGTTTCAGAAAAAAACAACCGACTAATAGATATAATGTATTTGCTAAAGTAAAAAAAGAGTGGAATATATTATCATTTACCAAATGCACTATTGCATATTTACGCTTGTGGATACCGTCTTTTTAACATGATATAACAGTCTGCACCCATACAGTACGATCGACGAGTCGTGGCCGGTCTGAAGTTAGCTGTAGACTACGCAGAGTATATTAAGATTTTTTCTTACTTTCAATTATTTTCTTCTCGAACGCACTAAAGTGCAGAAAGCTTAACTTAGGGCGGTCAAAACTCGTCGAGCGTACTATAGTGATCGATGTTGCTTAACCAATATTTGAAAATGAACAAAGACCAACCTCCCAGTAAGAAGTTGATGTTCATTCTCAATGTCACTCCTTACAGACGTGACACCAGCTTCGTGACTGCGGTTGGTGATCACTGCTTCGGGCACTCTCACGTCGTACGCTTTGAATAAACAGTCGTCGCCACCTGGAGTATTATTGTTTAAATATAGTTTTTATATTATTTTTTTTCTGCTTCACGCTGAATCCCGCATATGGCAGGGTACACAGAGGGAATCTCGTGCTAAAACACACTTCCCCATTTTACCAGAGCGAAGAAATGAAAATATTAATAAATAATAATTCCCCCAACTGAGCCCCAGCTGAAGCCCCCCTGAACCCACAACCTAAAACAAAAAGTCACAACCGTTGCGTCAAAAATTTTAATATAAGACTAGGTATAAAGAAGACTAGGTGTAATATAAAGAAATATGAATTTTAATAATTAAAAGTTCATAAGAGTAAAACGTCCACTAATATTCTTCCATAAATAGGTTCGCAATATCTCCCGTTTTGACAAAAAGATATCAAACAAGACCAAATCTAATTAAGTTAGGAGATATATCTGTTTTTTTTTAACTTTTAAAATACTTAGCCTCAATATAAAGGTATTAAAATTCAATGGGCTAAACGAGTATTATTTTTGTTATTAAGACAAGAGAAAAGATATTAATTCGTCCTCCACTTTACTTTATTAGTAAATGGTAAATAAAATTATGCTACATAATATTTTCTTTGCTACATAATATTTTCTATTTACAATTTTCTAAACTAAATAATAATACTGACCAGAATAAAAAACATCGGAATTCCAATAATTATACGCAGCTATCCACGCTTCATAACTATGGGACTTCCATTGGCCTATGTTCTCCAAGCCTTTGTCAAGAACACGTAAAACTGTTACAGCACCTGACGAGTCACTTACAACTAAACATGGATTTTCGCAATATTTTTTATTAGAAGACCAGTCTACAGAAAGAGCTAAAGCACTTCCAATAGAATCTTCTATCCACAGCTTCAATTTCAGTGAATTTTCTTCATTTATTAACTGATAAAGCTGTATAAACCCTTCGGAAGTGACGATGGCTAATACAGGATGCCCCTGTATAGAGTGGTAACACCATTTTTGGTCTAGAATACCAGCAGTTTCTATCTCTTGGATGGGTGACAGATGAGTGGTATCTTCTAAGATCGAAAATAGATAAATTTTGCCAAGTCGCTTCTGTTTTGGTTGGTCGGCTGCTTTTTCATCTAAAAAGAATTTTCAAGATGTCAGAATTTTGCTTATAATCATATAATAATAAATATTTAATATTTGAAGCCAGTCGTGGCGTAGAGGTACAAATGTGTGATTGTAAACGCGACTGGCTTTGGGTTCGAACCCCACTCGAGAAAATTAAATATTTTATCTTTTTTTTCTTCGCTCTAGTGTCGAGGCAAACCGCGGCGTTGAATTGCGCCACTCAACAGGCTCAACAGGCCCTTCAGAATTTCCGTATGTGCGCGCGTAATACCCGGTTGTATGGATGGTAAAGCTTGAAGCAAATTTTATTTAAATCTAATGTTTAAAATTATAGGCCAATCGTAGCACAGATGCACAAAGTGTTCTGTTGTGTGGTTTCGATCCTCATTCGAGGAAATGAAATGTTTAGTTAAATTTATATTTTCATTTCTTCGCCATGGTGTGGGGCAAAATGCAGCGCTGCGTTCCGCCACTCAACACGCAATGTCTTCAGATTTCTGCGAAAAGTGGGGAATGGCGTGTCTTAACATTAGGTTCCCTTTACCTGCTCTGCTGATTGCGGGATACGGCTTGAAACTGATTTATTTGATTAATTTTTTAACAATTCTATCCGTCGTCGTAAAATTGTATCCGTAAACCTTAATTTAGAGGACACTTACCTACGCATCTTTGCCATTTACAGAGATAGACGATGAGAATCAAGAGATAGGTAGGTCAGGGCCAGCTACACTTATCATACAAATACGAGTATATTAGGTTTAATCATGTTATTCCAAATCAGCTTCACGCTGTATCCCGCACACAGCAGGGTAGGCATAGGGAACCTAGTGTTAAGACACTCCGTTCCCCACTTTCCGCCGAGTTCTGGAGGTATTGCGTGTTGAGTGGTGGAACTCAACGCCGCGCTTTGTCTCGACACCAGAGCGAAGAAATGAAAATAAAAATGTAAATAAATAAATATTTTATTTCCTCGAGTGGGGATCGAACCCACAACCAGTCGATTTTACAGTCACACTTTGTGCCCGTGCGCCACGACTGCCCTCAATATTATTACATGTTTCAATAATATTAATTTACCTTCATCTTTTTTCTGTAGCTGATACGTCCCACATACGAGAACATGTCGAAATGGATGTACAGGGCACCACTCCACAGAATCCGCACTATAGCCCGCCAGCCATTTGAATTTAGTACTCCACGTAACCGCCATTTATCTAATTACAAATATTTTTAATCATTATTAAGTATATTTAAAGGCAAGAGGTGAAAGATATTCGAGGTGATAGTAATTTAGTAATCCAGTTGAAAACATATTTAATATTAAATGCAATAAAGTGAAAACAAAGTATTATTAAGATAAGATAAAAAAAACATTTTAAAATGTCACAAAATTATAACTTATTAAATCCTCACCTCACTATAAAATATTTACGCTTTAATAAAGAACTTAACGCTATACTGTGAGTCGCCACCTATATTACAATAAGCAAGAAGTGACCATATAAAATAATATTACGTTACTGTTTACTAGGCCTAGGCTATCGTGGCGCAGTGGGACTTGACTGTAAGCGTGATGATTTTAGGTTCAATCCGCACTCAATTTAACGAATTATTTTGAGTTTAACCAAAAACGGACCTCTTGTTGTTACTTCTTACTAAGTTCTGTTAAATAAAATACGATAGCTACATAAAGATAATATAGTAAAATTAGTTAGCAACATATAGTTATTTAATAAACTTGTTTTGAATAAAAAAAATTACATTGAATCGTCAGTATTTCATGTATACACATAATATGTAATACTGGTCCTTCGAGCGTAACAAAAAAAAACTTCAACAATATTTTAAATCCATTTATTAATAATTAATAATAAAAAATAAGTCCATACGGGAATAAATATGGTATACTACCGCGTAATTGCGTATTACCAATATATATATCTCGATTCACATTTTAACACACAATACTAATTTACTAAAATTTGTACTGTTTTATGGTTCATCACTTACAAATTACATTGATAACTACAAGAAAATCGTCTATAATAGATTTTAGCATTTAATAAAATCTTCAAAATAAAAGCTTAAGCCATCCAGTATACATTCAAGTCAAGATTCATTCAATTATTAATAATAATAATCAAAATTATGCATTATTTTTTCCATATAAATAAACATATATTGAGGAAAATTGAATATAAAAAATATCAATTGAAATGGACTTTAAGTAGATATAACATTATGTAAGTACGCTAATAGTTAATGGTAACTTACGTTATATTAAAAGCTATTTCGTAATTTCTTCTTAGACTACTTACTATCTATCAAGTATACTTCAACGGCAGTTGGACTTTTATTTTTGACTTTATTTTTTGTATATGGTTTGTATGGCAACATTGCTAAGATGTGGAATGCTGTTTTATTTTTTTTTTATTCTATATATATATAATACTCAGTTTATTTAATTTACTGAATTATCTTATTTATTGCAAATCTTGCAATGTCACCAAATTATTAAACATGTTGGATAGTTCTTAACTTTCTTGACTAAGGTGGATTAGCTATAAAAATAAAATTATATACAACTTAACACTACTAAATAATAATTACCAAAAATGATGAGCACATATTTTTCTTAAAATCTATAATATCCTAAAATTGAGGTCATGCACAAGGCCTTAAACATTTAAAGTATAATGTCATCTGCGGGGGACAGGGTCCATCATTTACTTGTATTATTTTAATTTATATTTTACTATATATTCTGTATATTAAATTACTCTGCTTAAAAAAATATTAATAATTTATAATTTTTGTTCAGATTTGTGGAGTTTCAACTAAATGTGAACCCTGTTTAAATGGGATTACATACATAAATATCACACTATTGTTTTGACATTTGTCATATTGTAGATCTCATTGTGCACAGATTATGGCTAAATTAGTATCTATTTTTTTATTTATTTGACTAAAATCTACAGCACATTGCAGAATTTGTAACAGCCATTTTGATAAATGAGCAATTTGTTTTTTTTTTTCATAAAAAAAAAAATAATTTACGATACTTATTTCTGTATTCCTATATCATTATATAGAAAGCCGTTCATAAGAATATTTAAAATATTATATTTTTGCATTTGAGGTAGATGTTCACAATAAATGTTGTTCACAGCCTGTGTTCAATCAAAATCAGTAGACTAAACATTTTCTTTTAAAACAAGGCTAAAATACGAAAATTTATATGTCACAAGCAAATCATTGCCATTAATTAATTAAGTAGTGTTATTGCTACAACATTTTTAGAAATATATATTATGCTTTCTTTCTTATATATTTGTACTGAATTCTTACAATCATCATACATTTGTCATTATTATTGGCACATTTAATTTTTTTTCTTCAGCTTAATGCTATATACTGTATATAACAGGGTAGACAGAGACAACTGATGTCAAGACACTTCTTTCTCTGCTTTTCACTTGAATTCAGATATTGATTATATTTAAGTTAATATAACTCCATACTGTGTTACCAAACCAAGGAAATGGAAATAATTGATATTCCAGGACAGGGAATGTACCCACAATCCCCAACAGTTTGCAATCATCAGTTTAAAATATTATATATATAATGGCCATAATTTTTTTTATGTCTGTATGTTTCTATGTCCGTAACTGTTACTTATATTGAGTCAATAACACTACCTAATCAATATGATTTACAATCTAATTCCACCAAACAACTTCACATCTGAATAGCTTGTATTTCTCTAAATTTGTAACTCACAACTGCCAATATCCTTATTAATCTTTATCTTAACACTAATAAAAATATGCAAGATTTTATATTTATAGAATTAAGTATACTTTTGTAAAGCGGATAGTTGTCTCTTTGGGGACCTGTTTAAATTTTGACCTTAAATAAAATATGACCATAAATACCTATATAACTCCATCTTAAACTGAAGGTATATTTCACACAATTATTTTCTTTATAAATTTAATGTCTAAGTACCCTGGATTTTATATTTGATTTTACTCTAACTTTTGCTTAAGTTTTTCATATATTGTTTTAAAAAATTAAAAACCATTTAAAAATATTCTTTACAAATAATAGTAATTGTTACTATAATTTTGTTTTCTGTGACTTGTTTTGTATCAATGGTGCCTGTGTATAAAACTATAAACAATGTTTACCGTATATATTCCTATCATCAATGAGGTACCTAAAATTGACTGAGGTATATGACTGATTTCTTTTACTGTCGCGCAGACCTCTCTGTCTCGATGAGACACTCTCGGACTAAAATACGAGCATGCACAATGCCTCTTTTTAGTCTTTCTGCAGAACTGCGACTTCCTGAGTAACTTGGTCTAACTTCTTTGCCCATTTCTTCAATGACTGCTAGAAGTTGAGCGTATTTTGACATACTGTCTTTGTCCTTATCCTTGCCATTTGACGATGGTGACGACGCAGGGACAGTGGATATGGTCGCGTGATTATTACCTCCGAGTGCCAAATCTTTATGAGAGTTTTTCCCACTCATAGGTATCGCTGTCACTGTCACATCGCTTAACTTTGATTCAACAGCCTGAATGTCCATCGCTTCCATATCACTGAAACAAGAAAATTTTATTGTAATAAACGTAACTGAAATAAACAATCAATCAAAGTAAAACTTACCGAAATAAATAAAAAGTAATTCAAAATTTCGAAAAACACATAAACTTTGTTGACGATCACGTAAGTTAATCGAGTAAGATAAATAATACGATGAAAATGAGAATGATAGTCAATTTAGGACATACCCAACACGATCGCCTTCAGCCTTCTTCAAAGACACAAACTTGATATAACGGCCCGTATATGTGCTACTCAAAACGAGTACAGTTAAAAGAAATGCTGGAATGTGTTAATTATAACGTAAATGCAAATGAATTTCATAAATAAAACCCGTATTTTCCAAACAAGATCGAAATTACCACATTGACACAAGAAACATGATCACAGATTATATTATAATTTATATTCATTTCAATTTAAATAACAACACCGTAACATTTTATTATGTTAACCAAGGGTACAAAAATGTAATGATACAAAAACATATAGAATATAATCAAAGTGCTATTTGTATTAACGTTGAATAAAGTAAAGTTTATTATGTTCGTCATAAAATTCAATAATAAGTTGTATATTATTGAATTTTATGACGAACATAATAAAATGGCGTCACTACTCAAGTTTCCATTTGACATGTCATATGTCAAATTAACTAAGAAGGCAAATCGTTTCGCTAGAGTCGAAAATATCGGTTCTCGTATATTTTTTTCTCGCGTTTTGAAATAATTTATATGTACATTGAACTAAAATAGTCAAATGTTCTCGCATCAAATTTCATGACGAAAATAAAATATCATATCGGAGATCGCTATCTCTTACGATGTATTTTCTTAAATTGATCAAATGAATGTAAATAATAAAACAATAAGTGGTCGGTGTCAAGTGATATCTCCGCCTACAGCGGCCAGGATCATTATGCGATTAGTAAGGCTGGTCAGTTGAGGGGAGAACAGGATGTCTGGGGAAGAGCGAGCGTCTAGACCTAACTCGCTGGTCCTAGAAGCGCCGGCGCCCGAGCGCGAGCCCTTGCGCTTCGATGTCCAGCTAGTTGGAGCCCCCCCGGAAGTCGAGCAGCTTGTAAACAATATTAAACAAGTTGCTGAAGACTTTCTCTATCATTGGAAAACTTTTCCAATTGGTAAGGTTTCTATATGTATTTCAACGATTTCATATCAATATTTATACTTTTAATGAGATTATAACATACACATGATTATGAATTTAAAGTAATACATATACACCTACCATGTTACCATATTATGTAAAAATGATAATTTTATACCTAGAATTTATTTAACTGTACCTTAGTATTTTCATAAATTATCACAACTAAAAACAAGCTAAGCTAATATAACTAAAACTAGACTATATTTTCTTTCTTTAAGATTAAACTTGAATAGTACAGTAGTAGTTCATGACAAAGGCTTATATATAACAAAGAAGAATATTTCAGCTAGCACAAAAGAGTTTCTAAGACATTCATGAACAAATAACTAATAAGTTATAGCTCGCTGACAATTATTTATTATCATAATAACAATTAAAGTGATTTTTATGTTAATAAAATTATTTTCATCATTCATTTTCATGAAACTCAATGATGCAATTTGTCTTTCCAGAACAGAAAATTAAAATTATTTGATCTTTTGAGTGGGGATTGAACTCATAATCAATGTGCTTATGGTCAGAAGCTATTGAAATGTGCCCCATTGGCCTTTCTGAACATGAAAAATATTATATTATAGTGTGTATATGAAAGATAAATCTAAAATAAAAGTAATTATATTTTACATAAAATAATAACAATGAAACATTAGTAACATAATGATACCAATATCTTCCTCTTTATGTATTATACTTACTTAATTCAAAATTATATTTTCTCTTAAGGATTGATGATTTTTTGTTTATAAAATAATTTCAAATTTTAAGTTACTTAAATAACTCAAATTATTAATAACTTTTAATTAATTTATTTTAAAAAAAATTAAAAATTAAATTAGCTTCACGCTGTATCCCGCACACAGCAGGGTAGGCAGAGGGAACCTAGTGTTAAGACACTCCGTTCCCCACTTTCTGCCGAATTCTGGAGGCATTGCGTGTTGAGTGGCAGAACTCAACGCCGCGCTTAACCTCGACACCAGAGCGAAGAAATGGAAATATAAATTTAAGTAAATATTTCATCTCCTCGAGTGGGGATCGAACCCACAACCAGTCGGTTTTGCAGTCACACCTCATGCCGCTGCGCTTTTAATTATGTAAGAACAAAGTTACACATCTGCGGTGGTTGTTGTGCAGCACCATAGCGTCTCACTGTAAATGCACTGATGGTTGTCGGTTTAATTCCCACTTGTGGTAATGAATTATGTTCATTTTGTACTTGAATAAAAATAGCAACCCACAGTCTACCGATCCTTATGGAATAATGTGGGGAATGGAGTGTCTTAACACTCCATCCCTCTGCCTACCCGGTTTTATGGGAATTCCAACACAAGCTTGAATAAAATATAAACATTTTGGTGGTATGAGTATATGGATATAAGTTTAAATGAAATTCGTATTTCAATATAATTTTGTCTATTAGTGCTCCCCCAGTCAAGATTCTCGGGTCCGGGTAATCGACCATCCGACATAATAGTCCCGCCGCCATGCGACGAACTCGACGCGGCCGCACTTGACGCGGGCGTCGAACCCCATCCCCTTTCACCGAAACAACTACACTCTATTAGAGAAAAGGGGTAAGTTTTATAATATATGTATGTGTTGATATTATATTGTTACAGGCTTTCGCTAATATTATATTTGTTTATTATATTTATAATATTTTTTCTTGTACATTTAATAATATGAACGTTAACCTATTGTTAATTATTATTGATTATATCTCGATAAAAGTAATTGTTTTTTTTTATATATATTTCAAATAACGTATTTATTTTTTGTCTACGCCTATTCTAAAACGAAGATTTTTAATAACATTTATATTTTATTTAAAATAATTATATGATTATTTCAAATAAACCTCTTTACTTATACTTAAAATTATAAAGCTAAAGTTTAATCTCAATCTAATCAAAATACTTATAGTTATTGTTTTTCTTTTTGTGTTGGAGGCTTAGCTCATTTATCGAGGAAGGCTTATAAGCTATATTACATTACGTTAATCGTTTCGAGAATATTTAGTAGAAGCTAGTTAAATTATTCTAATTAGTCACTCAATACGCAATGCCTCCAGAATTTGGCAGAAAGTGAGGAACGGAGTGTCTCAACACTAGGTTCCCTCTGCCTACCCTGCTTTGTGCGAAATACAGCCTGAAGTTGACTAATTAAATTATAAAAAGAATATTTCACTTTCAATTTTCAAACTAAAACGCGACCAAAGCGACGCCCAAACAATTTATTCAAATTTATAACACTCTGACGACACTAAAGTTGTGCCCCAGTTTTATAATCATACACACGGAGGGATTACGGCGCGTCTCTTGCATTCATTTCTCATTTGACAATGGAGAACGAGCTTTTTGATCCTTAGCTCTCATTAACTTCAATTAACGTTTGCACCACGCTTTGTGTTTGTTGGTTAAATTGTTGACCAACTTTTTGATGTTATTTCAATTTGTGTAAAGATAAATATGAACGAAATTCCGCCACGCAATGCTTCCAGAATTCGGCGGAAAGCGGGGAACGGAGTGTCTTAACACTAGGTTCCCTCTTCATCCTCTGCTATATGCGGGATTTTAGATATAGCGTAAGGCTAAAAAAAAACTTAAAATGCCTACTGTTTAGTACATTAATATACATACATATAAATAAAATTAAATGTTATTGGCTGTCTTTGATATCAACATAACTGTGTTTTGGTTGTTTGTCTGTCTCTGTTTATCTAGACTAACCTTCGGACTAGCTGAACCGATTATTATGGGACTCCCACGAAAATATAGAGGGGATAGTGGGGCAACACAAAGGCATATTGTGATACAATAAAAAAGTTTAAAGTATATTGTTCGACAAAATTGCTACTTTTTAAAAGAGTTATTTTATGTAACTGTTATATTGAATTGGCCAAATCTTTAGGTTTCAATGTTTTGCTGTTTGATATTGTTTGTAAATTATATTATTTGTAAATTATTATTCGTATGAGGATAGAAAAAATTCGAGATTATATGACTATAATATAGATTTAGATTTCAAGATTAGGGTTATCCAATATAAGTAAGCACACTCTCACGCAGCTACGTAGTGCTTGAAATTTCTCAATGATAGATAGAGATTTCTGGAGGGGTAAAACATGGATTATCCATATTTTACCCGGAATTTTTGCGAAATCGGAAGTTATATGGGAAAAACTACGTTTGCACTTACGGAAAAACTACGTTTGCACTTACGGCTTACCTAGACGGATGTGAAATAACAAAACATTTTTCTAATAAATACGAAAATCAAATCAATTCCTAAAACATTTCAATTACGATTTATTGAATGCATAACCAAACTAAAATAACTAATCCATTTATAGGATTTTGTACCTCAAAAGGAAAAAAAGGATTAGGACCCTTATAGGATCACTTTTTTATCCGTCTGTCCGTGTGTCTAGACCATTTTACTTCAGAGTGCCTTGAGGTATCAATATTAAATATAATATCAGATATTCAGGTTTACAGTTCTTTGGAGCACTAAATAAGTGTATATGCCCGCTAACTTGAGTTTGTTAACTTATTCGCCGCATTATCTAAACCTATAAGGTATTTCTCAATCACAATCCTGAAATTGGTATAGAACTCTCGGTGAGCGAGTCTGACTCGCGCTTGGTCGGTTTTTTAAATACACTTAAATAAACATTCTTAGATTTCAAGCGGGAACCGCTAGAGCTAAATATTTGTTTACTTTTAGTTATACTTAGCCGCACAGTGAAATGTCAATTATAATAATTAATTGTACACGAATAGAGAGGCCAGTCGTGGCGCAGCGGCACAAAGTGTGACTGTAAAACCGACTGGTTGTGGGTTCGATCCCCACTCGAGGAGATGAAATATTTACTTAATTTTTTATTTCTATTTCTTCGCTCTGGTGTTGAGCTCTGCCTCTCAACACGCAATGCCTCCAGAATTCGGCCGAAAGTGGGGAACGGAGTGTCTCAACACTAGGTTCCCTCTGGCTACTCTGCTGTGTGCGGGATACAGCGTAATTTCAGTTATTTACATTAATAGACATTTTGAAGTTCATCTAAAACTGTCGAAATCACTCGAACTCTTCTATTACCTATATTATAAATGTCAAAATTTTTATACGTTTTATAATATAAATAAAGTTATTATGACATAATCCAAAAAAAATTGAATGTCCTGTACGTATCTTTATTGTACATTGATTTGTATGGGAAGTTATTACATTTTTGGGCATAATACTCCGCGTTTTGATCCATTATTTTACATCTCAACTAATACATATTATAAAATTTGTTTTTGAAAAATGTTTACTTTAAAAAAACATTATTCATTTGGATCACTTAAATAAGAATGTTTACTTAAACTTGTAATTGGCCATTAGTTACGTTTATACAGACATCTTGACATTTGTAACCTTCTTTAACGTGTCTACTGAAGAATAGAATAAATAATTCCATTTTTTTTAATTTGATTTGAGATTTTAATTCAACAAAGTACAGTGTTGAATTACGCCTTGTAGCGCTCCTTAAATCTAAAAAAAACCGGACAAGCGCGAGTTGGGCTCGCCCACCGAGGATTCCGTAAAAAATTGAGGCTTTTTTGAAATTCAAGCATAGCTTAGCAAGAGCTCTTTAATCTGATGCCCCACTTGGCCTAGTTGCTTTAATACCAAATTTTGCCCCCCTTTAAGGCACTTTTTTTAGGAGTTAACCACAAATGTATAGTTTGGAGATGTTTTCTTAAGTTAATACTACCTGGTAGATGTTAGCTGCCAGATTTCATAATTCTTGGTCAACCGGAAGTCGCATCGAAATATGCGTTTTTGGCGTTATAAAGGTCCATATCTTTTTTTTAGTAAATGTACAAATATGATTTTTTTCAGGAAATCATGGAGCCGTAGATCTATTATAAGTATATAGTTTGAATTTTTAAATCGATATCTCCAAGCGTTCTTAAGATGAAAGCTCTTGACAGACAGATGGGCGGACAAGAAAGTCATCTTATAAGGATTCCTTTTTTTTTCCTAAAAAGGGGAGTAAAATTTCTCCCCACCCATCCTGTAGTGTAGGTATATATATACTAAAATATAATATAAAGTCGACAACATTTCATTCACATAATATAGCTTTTTGAACTCCTTCCAATATCATAAACATTCTTAGATAACATGGAACTTATCTAAATATATTTTACGGCCACTATCTCAGATATACTTATAATGTCCCAGCTTCAGTTTCATGCATCTTCCCATATAAAGGATAGGCAGAGAGAACTAGTCTTAAGACACTACTGTCTCCTTTGTTCGCCAGAATTCTATTATTTAAAAAAAGAAAAATCAGCTTCACGCTGTATCCCGCACACAGTAGGGTAGGCAGAGGGAACTTAGTGTAAGACACTCCGTTCCCCACTTTCTGCCGAATTCTGGAGGCATTGCGTGTTAAGTGGCAGAACTCAACGCCGCGCTTAACCCCGACACCAGAGCGAAGAAATGGAAATATAAATTTAAGTAAATATTTCATCTCCTCGAGTGGGGATCGAACCCACAACCAGTCGGTTTTACAGTCACACTTTGTGCCGCTGCTCCACGACTGGCCTCTTTATTATTTATATGAAAAAATATCTGGACCATGTCCAGCAATATTTATTAAACGTATCTTTTTATGTTTTTTTTGCTAAAAACTAAATGCCAATTTTAAACTAAAACTTTTATTTGCTGACTGTACTTACATGGAATTTATTATATTCCCTATAAATAATTATTACGTAATACGTATACATATGTATCACATGGCATTGATTGATTAGTTCAATATAAGATTACTACTGTATCGGTTACGTATTGCAATTTATATTATTACTAGGCCTCTGCTCGCGGCTTCGCCCGCACAATCACGAAAGTATTTGTATTTATATTTATTTTACTAGATATGCTAACGCGGCTTCGCTCGCTTAAAGTTACGGTTATATTATAGCCAAAGGAAAGTATTTTTTTAATAAAAAATATCATATGTCCTTTCGAATATCTCTATAATATCTGTTCAAAGTTTCTTGATAGTCGGTTGAGTAGTTTTGAGAGTAACAAACAAATTAACATTCCATATATCATTAGATGCCCGTTTTCATGCATAGATGCATCATTTATAAATGATAACGGCATCTCAAGATCGAACTCAAACTTGAAAGCGACTTATAAACACGGGCCTAAGTTTCCGAAATCGAAACAAATTGTTTCGTCATTAGGAGATAGCGATCACAAGCAAAGAAGTTATGAGAAGTTAGTCGATTGTCGACTTGAATATTGGATTTTGTCAGAGCCGAAGAAACAATTATAATTGGCTATAGCTGAGACTATATGAGATTTCTTTTTTGACCGAAATTAAAATCGAACAGGTTTTAAAGTTATGCTTCAGAATGTTAATCTGTTTTATAGTAAATATATGTTTATATTTATGTATACATACGTATATACATCACATACTACTTATAACATATTATATTATTTATAAGACATCTTACATATATATATATATATATATATATATATATATATATATATATATATTTCATTCTAGCCATTAGAGAGAAGTGCCATTGTTGTGTAGACATTAAAAAGAACCACACCTAACAGTTAGCGTTCATATAATAGATTATTATCATACATTTTTCTCTCATAAGCTTGCTCAAGGACAGATATAGGCCGAAGAAGCTAAATATTAAACAGTTGGAATCAATTCGTGAAAAAGGGTACGTTACCCTTGCTTTGTCTCTACGTATTATTTTTGTGTAGGTACCCTCCAAATACACTGACGCCAGTGAAATGTTACATTCAATCAACTTATTAATTATAATCTAGTATATCTTTTTCTAGTTTCAAAGTTTTTTTTATCTCAAATATCTGCATATTGCGGAAAAGGCAGTGACTACTCTATTTTGAATATGTCACGTACACGTATAGCTATATTATAAGGAAATAACAGAGCAGACAGAGGTAACTTAGGGTTAAGACACTCCGTTCCGCATTTTCCTATTATTAAACGATACTTTGCTTTGTTTTTATTACTAGAATGAGGAAATGTAAGTACTTTATTTATCGAGTAGAGACATTGCGTGTGAAAATCAAAGCCGCGCTTTGCCTCGACACCAAAGCGAAGAAATGAAAATATTAAATATTTCCTCGAGTGGGAATCGAACTTACAACCTGTAACGCTTACAGACACGTTTGTGCACCTGCGCCACGACTGGCCTTGATAATAAATATTTATTTTGACAAAAACTATATATAAAAAATTGGAGCGTCCACTTTTACTGCTCTGCCGCCCGCACACACTTCAGGCTTATTTCAGGCTCTATTTCAGTTTCGAATGCTTATTACAGTGTTATATTATGTAAATATTTATTTTACTTTTTTCGTAAAAAAATTGACTTCGGGATAAAATAATCGAGAAATTATTTATATTACATTATAAATAAAATCGATTTATGTATAGATAGAACTATAAATTTTAATTACTTTTGTTATATTAATAAGTTAAGACTTAACAATATATTACACTAGTAAAATTGGTTTTATAATGATAAAGATTCTAGTATAACCTTATTCTATGCATAGGTCGAAACACCTAACTATAAGGTGTAATATAGATTTTGGTGATTTGGTCAAATAATAGAGGTCAGTGGTGGCGTAGGGCCAAAAAGCGACAGGTTGTGAGTTCGATTCCCACACGACGTTATATACGTATGTTTCGTGGGTAAATAAAATAATTATTATATTTAATATTTCCATTTTCTTCACTATGGTGTCGAGACAAAGCGCAGCGTTGAGTTCCACCGCTCAACACACAATCGGGTGAAAATGAGGAACGGAGTGCCTAACACTAAGAAGTTAAAAAAAGGAGAATAAACTGATATCTAGATATTTAACTGCCTGTTCCGGAAAAAGCAGACGCGCAAAGCCAAAGAAAATACAGTTGAAACGAAAAAAAAGTATTTCAGTTTAATTTATTGTTATTTATAAATGCCAATTGGTCTGACATTGGCGACAGTGTTCTACATTCATAGCATGCCCCACCCACATTCGTGCTTTAGAAGCTTTTTTATTCTATGTACATATGTGTATTATTATATCCTTTTGCATTTATCTAATATTGTTTCGGTTTCGGAGACGAGGCCAGTCGTGGCGCAGGGGCACGAAGTGTGACTGTAAAACCGACTGGTTGTGGGTTCGATCCCCACTCGAGGAGATGAAATATTTACTTAAATTTGTATTTCCATTTCTTCGCTTTGGTGTCGAGGCTAAGCGCGGCCTTGAATTCTGCCTCTCAACACGCAATGCCTCCAGAATTTGGCAGAAAGTGGGTAACGGAGTGTCTTAACACTAGGTTCTCTCTGCCTACTCTGCTATGTGCGGGATAAAGCGTGAAGCTGATTTTATTTCATTTGATTAATATTTAAAAATGTATCAAAAGTCAAAGAAATACTAACAAAATAGGAACTATACAATAGCTGCCCCCTGGCAATACGTGGCCTAATTAATGTATGTATATATTTGGGTCAGTAGTTTATTTTATATACTGTTGGTTCGTATTTTTAAATTTAAGTTTTTTTTTGTATGATATAGCAGAGTTTAACCGTAATTTTGCGGTTGATTTCTTGAATAACACGTTTTTTTATTTACTTTTTGTTTACCTAGACTGTATTGTGTGATGTTCAAGAACATTTAAATAATTATTTTTGTAATAATTCCAAATGAAATTAGTATTTTTTTTATTGTAACATCTATTTTGAATGTAAAATTAAATTAAAACAAATATCATTATAGCGAATTCGAAGTACCATCAAGACATTTTCCCGGACAAACCCACGTGTGGCGTGTCGCTGGGTGGCTGCAGAGGGGTAGAGCGAGGGCTCGGGAGGAACTATACTGCCACATAGCTCGAGCAATCGCCCTCGTCGTGGTGGTGTCGAGGGATAGACTTCTGCGAGATGAGCCGCTGTCCCTCATTGCTGGTGCGAAGGCGCTTATGCAAGGTTTACACAGGTAATAAGGTTTTAATGTAAAATTGTAACCAATTTTTTTTATTACATATTATTTTACCTACTTTTTTTATAGATTTACGCTGTATCCCGAATTTGGAAGAGTAAGCAGAGGAAACCTTAAGACACTCTGTTTCTCATATCTTTCACATTACGCCGAAAATTTGACATAGCGAGGAACTGTAAATATAAAAGAAATAATTCGACGAGTGAGAATGGAACCCCCGCCGCCATAACCGTCACTGTGCTTGTGTTTAATTTTTATTAATAATATATTTATACCTTTTTTTTTAATAGACTGGTTGACTTAATATTTGGAATGCCGTCGCTTGAAGCGCGTGATCTAGAGAAGAAAATACGAGAAGAGCGCTCGCGATATCTCGTTGCTGAACTTATATGTAAGGTGAGTGTGGTTGCGTGAATAATTGAATACAATATTAGTAACTAGTGGACCCTATGTCAGTCAGTTGTAGTGATTTAAAAGGTAGACATAAGTAAGAGAAAGTAAAATTCTTAATATTAAAAATAATAAAATTTTAAACGCCTAACATTGGGCGACCTTTTCTTAAAACAACGAAATTCCTTATTGTTTAGCGATGGTTGTAATTAACATGTCAGACAATATCAAATAAAAATATATTTTAATATATTAGTATATATCGAGAATATAACAAATATGAAAAAAAGGAGCCTATGTTCATCCCAAGACCCTCAAGCAACTCTATAAAGTCAAAAGTCAAAGTCAAATAATTTTATTCAAAATAAGAAGGTGTATGTTTCATTTTTTGAACGTCAAATATTTTACCACCAGTTCACTAAAGTTAATGCCTCAGACCTGAGAAGAACCGGCGACTTATTTTTTTAAAATCAATTATACAAAATCACATTTCAACGTTTCTGACAATGATACTTTGAAATAGACTGGAGCGAGCATTTCATTCCCAAGGCGTGTTATCATTTATATAATCATTAATATATATGAAGTTTTTATATATATGAAGTTTTATTACAATCGGATCATCGGCTTTGCCCTGATTGCGTCACAGACAGACCTACAGACAGACAGAGTTGCTTTCGAAATTATAATATAAGTATAGATTGTGCCTTAGACATTCTTAAAATACAAATTGTGTTTTTTTATAATAAAAAAAATGGTGAACCGTTACAATCTGATGATAATGATAATGGTGATGATGATTATGATAACGATTTTTTTTTTCATAAACAGATAAAGGTTTTAACTCGCTTTAACTATTATTCTTACTACACATATAACTTTGAATAGAAAAGAAACGACAGTCATTTTATTACAATATTTCTTTAATACATTCGAGAAATATCTATTCTTACAATGCATTATTTCAAAATTTCAATTTGGAAATGGAATTTTGTAAAATGGGTCACAATTCCTAGTACATTTTTCGTGACATAAGAATTAGGTCACTTGATTGCATAGCGTGCCTTACATCAATTGTATATATTTCGGGCCTTTACTATTTTATTGTTAAAAGTATGCTGAGGAAACTGAGTGTCACTACACTACGTCCTTCACTCTCCGTGTATTTTGAAAATATCTTAGTTACCTGTTAATTCAATGTAGCCATTTGTCTTGGATTCATCGCGTATTGAAGCTGTATGGAGATGAACTCAGAGCAGTGTCTGACTCTGGTGATTCAAGTCGGTATAGTAGGGTATAGTGTTAGTAATATCGGTATAGTGTTAAGGATTATTATGTTAAAAAAATAAATTGATAAAATCTTCCATTCTTACACAGCAGGGTATTCCCCACTTTCCGCCGAAATCTGGAGGCATTGCGTGTTGAGTTGCGGAACTCAACGCCGCGCTTTGCCTCGATACCAGAGCAAATATATGAAAATATAAATTTAAATAAATATTTCATGTCCTCCAGTGGAGATCGAATCCACAACCAGTTGATTTTGCAGTCACACTTTGTGCCTTTGCTCCACGACTGGCCTCAAATTAATTTAATTTAATTTCCATTTTTATATATTTTAAATGAAAATTTTAACCGGATTAATCGGGCCCTTTTAGTATTATTACATTTTTAAAGTAGTTCTTAGTTACAAATAGACACGGAGTAGTCTAAAGTGTTCAAAATTTCGAATATCCGAAAATTTACAATATGTACTTAAATATACGCTTCTAATTTGTTTGAATAGAGATTAATTTTCAATTTATTAATAAAATTAAAATATTGATTTTATTTCAGCCGGAAAATCAAGAAGATATAGCAGCGCTCGCCGCGTGGGTGAACCTCGCGATGCGGCGCGCCTCCAGCGAGAGTAGAGACGTCCGAGACAACTCCCGGGCAGTGCCGAGGATACCGTATTTGTATACGACGCCGCAGAGGACTCAGGTTTTTAGTTATTCATATTTTTATATAATTATTTTTAAAAAAATGAATATTCAAGAAATGTTTCAAAAAAGTCATATCACTACACTCTAGATTTCGCATGTATTGAGTACTGGCTTAATCTGAAGTTTTGTCTTAACTGAGAATTGAACCCCGAGAGCCCGATTCATTGTCCGTTCGTTAGCGTTCACTGAGTCATGTAATTATTGAAAATTTCTATACTACATTCCAAGATTTTTAAAATATATAATATATGTATATGATTTTTGTTACAAAAATACAAATAAGACACAAAAATGTAGCATTACTTAGATTTTATATATGTGTAATATTATTATATAGGTTGTCGTGGTGCATTGACACAGTTAGTGACTGTAAACGTGAACGGTTGGGGATTCGATTTTCACTCAGGGAAATGAATTGTTTAACATTTTCATTTCGTCTCTTTAGACAAGACAAAAAGTTGGCGTTGAGTTACGTCATTCTTTATTCTTCGGAAAATTGACGATACGTGGAGAACGAAGTGACTTAACACTAGACTCCCTCTGCCTTCCCTGCTGTATACGGGATACAGTGTGAGCTAAAAAAAAACATGTATAAATGTTTGAAAACATTTGTACTTCCCAGGTGGACCTTCGTCTCTACAGACGTGACCTCCTCCGTCGCGCGGCTCCCTATCTTCAAACCATACTTGAAAGAGAATCGAGGGGTTGGTTCTTACATTTCCGTGAACGAAGAGCCGCTCTGTTGGCCAGTCAGAAAATGCCTTTGAAAGATATTGAAGAGGTAGGTAACAAATAATATGAATAGTGTATATTGCACATAAATAAATGTACAATTAACAGGAGGTGAGGGCGGCGGCGATGCGCGAGTACGTGTCGCGCGTGTGCGGCGCCGTGCTGGCGAGCGAGGCGCTGGCGGCGCTGGGCCCCGCGCTGCCCGACCTGCTCGCCGCGCAGCTGCGCGCCGCCGTCGTCGTCAACAGGTCTGTGACTATCTAATCCCTGAATTATTAATATCTTGAACATTCCGTTGACAGTGAGCTGCTTTCTCACAGTACCACGCTAGTATCTTTATAATCTCATTCCACCTCCTTAAGCTAATACAATAAGAATAGCAAAAATATTCCTAATATTTTTAATCAACAATATTTCATAAATTTTCCCCAAATAAAATCACAAGGCCGGGTAGGCACAAGGAAACTATTGTTAAGACACACCGTTCCCCACTTTCCGCTAAATTCTGGAGGCATTACGTGTTGAATAGCGAAACTCAACACCGCGCTTTGCCTCGTCACCAAAACGAAGAAATGCAAATATAAATTTAAATAAATATTTCATCAAGTGGGGATCGAATCCACAACCAGTCGAGTTTACAGTCACACTTTGCACCCTGCGACTGGCTTCTCAATTTTTCCCCAACTCCACTTTCTACTCCTAAATCAATAACATTCACTCCATTAACCCAACAGAGCGGAAGAAGGCGTTCGACGCAAACTCGAAGCGGGCCTATCAACAGCCGAGGCCCGCATCAGGGCTTCCCATCCCATAATATCGCGGGCCGATGCTTGGCGCAAAGAGAAACTGGCCGCTGCGGCCCACTCCCTCCGCAATGAGCTCCGCTGGGCGGGCATGGAGGACGCGGCCAATGCTATGCAGGGGCACAAGCTGCCCCAGCATAGATACTTCCTGTTGAGGGACTTGACCTTCTTGAGGGATAGAGAACCGTTGCTTATGAAGGTACGTGGTAGACTGCTGGTGGGTTATGTTATCCTGGTACTTGTGAATGCTGATAGATATTTTTTTGGTAAATAAATAACAAAACCTTTTGTGAGAGATCGAGAGCCGTTGCTTATGAAGAAGGTAGTGGGTTATGCTGTCCTAGTACTTGTGGGCATTTATATAGATACTTTTTGTTAAGGGACCTTTTTGAGCAATAGGGAGTCGACACATATGAAGGAAGATACGAGGATGACTGCTGGTGGCTTATATTGTCCTGGTACTTGTGATTGTTAATGGTGTTAAGTGTTTTTTTTTTCAGCTTCACGCAGTATCTCGCATGTTGATGGAGCCCATTTGTAAGACAGTTCGTTCCTTACTTTTCGTCGAGTTCTGGAAGCAGTGTTTTAACATTAGGCTCTCTCTCTTTGCACAACATGCGGGATACAGTGATTTATTATATTAAAAAAATATTGTTAAAAGAAAAAAAAATATATTATTTTTCTTATTGATTTATATCAAACAAAAAACAGGAGCTACGCGCAGCAAAAACACCCACCCGCGAGTTCATATGGTCAACACGCATCTGGCTGCCGCAGAACTGGGAGATACACCGACATTTTAGAGGGCGGTCGGAGAGAATACCAACGGTGATTAGTAGCCGAGCCACCAACATCGTCACTCCCCGGTCGGACCCCTCGCAGCCGGTATTCCTGGCGCATATGGAGAAGGCCAGGGCGACTACTACTAGGTGGCCCGGCTGGAGACTACTTAATTTGGCTCATAGGTATGTATGGTAGGGTAGGGGAAGTATAGGTATATCAAAAAACATAATTTTAAGATAGTCCATTCCCAATTATTGACACTAGCGTATGTGTGGATGTGTCATTGCTTGAATGTGACACCACATGTGGAGATGTGAAATCACATATGTGGATATAAAACCACATGTGTGGATGTGAGATCACTTTTTTAGATGGAAAATAATATGTATAGATGTGACACCACATGTGTGGATATGAGATTATATCTGTGGATGTGAGACCACATTTTTTTATGTTTTAATGGATGTGCTTACTTGTATGAATTTGTGCCCAAAAGAATTCAGTTTTCAGTCGAAGTAAAACTGAACTCTTATTTTTTCGTGTTTATATAAAACCTATAATAAGGTTTCTTTATTAATTATCAAAATGATTTTTGCTTATATATATTTCATTTTAACAGAACCTGGTGCTGGGCCTGGAACCTGATGTTTCTCCTAGGTGTACTAGTACCGTGGTGCTCGCCGCTCTCGCTACGTACGTTGCTCTGTGTTAAGCCCTTTGTGCCGGATCTTGAATTGTCTCAGGTGGGTGGAGTTGTCAATATTTTTATCCATAGTGCTATTTTAATTTGTGTATTGTTTGTAATATACGTTTAGGTTTTTTTTTAAGTTACAGATTATTTTTTTATATAATAGATCAGCTTCACGCTGTATCCCGCACACAGCAAGGTAGGCAGAAGGAACCTAGTGTTCGTCCTCTCCTTCCGTTCGACTCCGTTCCGCACTTTCTGCCGAATTCTGGAAGCATTGCGCGTTGAGTGGCAGAACTCAACGCTGCCCTTTTGCCTCGACACCAGAGCGAAGAAGTGGAATTATAAATTTAAATAAATATTTCATCTCCTCGAGTGGGGATCGAACCCACAGTCGGTCAGAGCACAGAGGCACAAAGTGTGACTGTAAAACCCAGTCGGTTTTACAGTCACACTTTGTGCCTCTGTGCCACGACTGGCCTCAATATATAATAGATATAATAGATTTGGTAAAATATTTTCTCTCTTACACAAAGAGATATTTCACATATTTTTTAATCAATTTTGAAATTGGTGTAGGTGAACGGAACTCTATTCCCGAAGCGGAGCAGCGAAACGCAGACAATGTGGTCAATGTTACTGAAGTTGTGGCGACATATATCAAAAGAGAGGACGCGATTTGAAACAGAACCTGATACAGGTAATTAATAATATCTTTTATTATGTTAAAAATGTTATTTTATATAATTGTTAATTATATAAATTGATTCATTTGGGCGCCAAGTGGAGGACGGAATAACTTGACACTAGGTTTTTTCGTGACACTAGGTTCTTGGTATCAGAAGGCTATGGGCTAAAACGTTAAGTTTAAAAAAGATATGAAACATTACGGGCTACAGATTTATATTATTACTGTAGAAACATTAAGATTTAAAAAAATCCTCCATCCTTAATTTTTAATTTTACGATTNTATATATATATATATATATATATATATATATATATATCCGGTCTATCAAATTTTGGTCCCAAAGACAAAATTAAATAGAAATATTTAAAAAAAAAGTAAAGGAATGAAACATTTATAATGTTTATAAATTATTTTTTCCAGGTCTTCTCGGCAAAGGTCTAAGTAGGCAAGCGAACCGTCTCTGGAACTACGGTGTAGTAGGCGGCCTCGGCTCCATACTGCTGCTGCTGGTGTTCCCGCTGGTGGCGCTGGCCGCCAGCGCGCTGTCGCTGCTCGCCGCCGCCAGCGTGCCGCTGTGGATGTTGCCCGTCACGCTGCTCATGCACGCCGGGTTCGCGCTGCTCTACGACCTGGACTGCCCCAGCCCGGGGAGGGTCAATAGGTACGTGTGTGTGTGTGTGTGTGTACTCACAAGGTAGGGTAGGCAGAGGGAAGCTAGTGTTAACATATTCCGTACTCCATTTTCCACCAAATTCTCGAGGCATTGCGTATTGAGTGGCGCTTTGCCTTCACACCAGACCTAACAAATGATAATGTTAAATATTTCATTTCCTCTAGTGGAAATCGAACTCACAACCTGTCGCGATTACAAACACACGCTTGTACCCGTGTTTCTCAACTGGCTTCCAGGTAAATGCTAGTTAGTAAAGATTTTTTTATATCTTTGTTTAATTTTAAAATTAATTTTAAATTTACTGCTCTCGTAGAGAATCTTTATGAAGATATTGTTGTATTAATAATGCCGACTTTTTGAGGCCATTGTGGCGCAGTGACAGTCTACCCTTCGTTATATTTCTTTAATTTTCAAATATATTTAAAAGTTATTAATCGTTCATTTGTACATTTTAATATAATTTGTTATTTTGATGTCCTTTTCAGGTGGTTCGCATTATTTGAAGCGTTAATATGGCGTATCGGGCTGCTTGGTCTCGTGCAGCCGGTGCTGGCGTGCGTTGTGGCCATTTTGTTATGTCCCCTAGCTTCTGTTATCCTTCTCGTCGGTAAGTATTTGGTTATTTAATTTACATTTTATATATAGATGTTAATTACATGTTTTGTATTATTATTATTATTGTTGTATATTACACATCGAAACTATTAAATTTGTAAACCATTGCAATAAACATTACAAGCGTTTTTAATTAATTTTTGCCCCATAATCCATATAATATAATATAATATCCGGCGAAAATTAATTAAAAACGGTGAACAACATACATTCTCCTTGTTCCAAAATTATTAAGTTTGACAAGAAGTGGGGACTTGTACTATAAATAAAAATTGATACTTTTTATTGTGGCCAATGTCAGATTTTTTTGGGGTTCAGTGACAACAGCAAACTCCTCATATATCTGTAGTTGTTTACATACACACATAAGTGTGTCAACTTCCCCGCAGGCGGCGTGTCGTGGTGGCTGGCGCGCGGCGCGTGGGAGGCGCTGGCGTGGCGCGCGCTCATCGTGCGCGCGGCGCGCGTGCCCGCGCACGACTCGCGCTACTGCCGCCGCGTGGCCGGCCCCGCGCTGCACACCCACGCCTGCTATCAGATAAGGTCCGCTTGCAGCTTTATTTATCTTTTTATGCTCAAGTGTTAAGTGGCTGAGCTCAACGCCGCACTTTGTTATTTTCATGTTATGAAAGCGGACAATTAAAGACAATACATGTATCTCTAAGTGTCTTTTTGTCTTTCTCTCACTCTGTCTAATAATATCTATATTATGATAAGATTTTAAGAATTTGGATAGTTCATTTGTATTGTCTACTATATGCAATTAAAAGCCGATATTATTATTTTTTTCACTTTTAAATATATATCAAAATAAAATATAGTAATATATGACAACAAAAAAAAAGGTTTAGTAGATTTCCACTGTAAGTCGACGATGTATGTGCGACAGCGCGGCGCAGGCGCTGGCGGCGGTGTGCGCGCGCGGCGAGCTGGAGGCGCTGGCGGCGTGGGCGGCCGACACCGAGGCCGCCATCGAGCGCCCCTTGCGCGACTACAGACACTTTGTGGACGCGTGCTTCGGGCCCTTCTCTGTGCAGATTGCCAAGGTACACGCAGAAACGTTATTAAGAAGTCAGTACATAAGTGAATAATTATACATTTGTATCTGTAGCAAAAAATATATGAATTTTATAATTTCATAAAATCCATATTTCATTGTAGGATCTAATCTTAATATATATTATTTTATAGAGATTTTAATTATCTAATGATTGTATCTGTATCTGGATAAGATCCATTAATAATAACATATTTTTTGAAAATTGTTTACTAATTATAAATATATAGCATTTGAATTTGTCAAGTTAACAATATGGTCTACTATGACAAACAATATGTAAACAAAAGCTGAAGATGACTAATCTAACCTTTAGTTGTTTCCTTCCCGAGTCTGTAATAACTATAAAGTCGATCTATGTGTATTGCAGACTGGCGCCTACAAACAAATCGAGAAAGAGTGCGGCGAGCTGGTGTGGTCGGCGCGCGAGAAGCTGGCGGCGAGGAGGCGCGACCTCGCGCTGCCGCTCACGGACGCGGCGCGCGCGCGCGTGCGCCTGCTGCCCGCCGACCTCAGGGTACGCCGGCCTCTGTTCATGTGAAGTAGTAGTTGCCATTTAGAAAGAGTGCGGCGAGCTGGTGTGGTCGGCGCGCGAGAGGCTGGCGGCGAGGAGGCGCGACCTCGCGCTGCCGCTCACGGACGCGGCGCGCGCGCGCGTGCGCCTGCTGCCCGCCGACCTCAGGGTACGCCGGCCTCTGTTCATGTGAAGTAGTAGTTGCCATTTAGAAAGAGTGCGGCGAGCTGGTGTGGTCGGCGCGCGAGAGGCTGGCGGCGAGGAGGCGCGACCTCGCGCTGCCGCTCACGGACGCGGCGCGCGCGCGCGTGCGCCTGCTGCCCGCCGACCTCAGGGTACGCCGGCCTCTGTTCATGTGAAGTAGTAGTTGCCATTTAGAAAGAGTGCGGCGAGCTGGTGTGGTCGGCGCGCGAGAGGCTGGCGGCGAGGAGGCGCGACCTCGCGCTGCCGCTCACGGACGCGGCGCGCGCGCGCGTGCGCCTGCTGCCCGCCGACCTCAGGGTACGCCGGCCTCTGTTCATGTGAAGTAGTAGTTGCCATTTAGAAAGAGTGCGGCGAGCTGGTGTGGTCGGCGCGCGAGAGGCTGGCGGCGAGGAGGCGCGACCTCGCGCTGCCGCTCACGGACGCGGCGCGCGCGCGCGTGCGCCTGCTGCCCGCCGACCTCAGGGTACGCCGGCCTCTGTTCATGTGAAGTAGTAGTTGCCATTTAGAAAGAGTGCGGCGAGCTGGTGTGGTCGGCGCGCGAGAGGCTGGCGGCGAGGAGGCGCGACCTCGCGCTGCCGCTCACGGACGCGGCGCGCGCGCGCGTGCGCCTGCTGCCCGCCGACCTCAGGGTACGCCGGCCTCTGTTCATGTGAAGTAGTAGTTGCCATTTAGAAAGAGTGCGGCGAGCTGGTGTGGTCGGCGCGCGAGAGGCTGGCGGCGAGGAGGCGCGACCTCGCGCTGCCGCTCACGGACGCGGCGCGCGCGCGCGTGCGCCTGCTGCCCGCCGACCTCAGGGTACGCCGGCCTCTGTTCATGTGAAGTAGTAGTTGCCATTTAGAAAGAGTGCGGCGAGCTGGTGTGGTCGGCGCGCGAGAGGCTGGCGGCGAGGAGGCGCGACCTCGCGCTGCCGCTCACGGACGCGGCGCGCGCGCGCGTGCGCCTGCTGCCCGCCGACCTCAGGGTACGCCGGCCTCTGTTCATGTGAAGTAGTAGTTGCCATTTAGAAAGAGTGCGGCGAGCTGGTGTGGTCGGCGCGCGAGAGGCTGGCGGCGAGGAGGCGCGACCTCGCGCTGCCGCTCACGGACGCGGCGCGCGCGCGCGTGCGCCTGCTGCCCGCCGACCTCAGGGTACGCCGGCCTCTGTTCATGTGAAGTAGTAGTTGCCATTTAGAAAGAGTGCGGCGAGCTGGTGTGGTCGGCGCGCGAGAGGCTGGCGGCGAGGAGGCGCGACCTCGCGCTGCCGCTCACGGACGCGGCGCGCGCGCGCGTGCGCCTGCTGCCCGCCGACCTCAGGGTACGCCGGCCTCTGTTCATGTGAAGTAGTAGTTGCCATTTAGAAAGAGTGCGGCGAGCTGGTGTGGTCGGCGCGCGAGAGGCTGGCGGCGAGGAGGCGCGACCTCGCGCTGCCGCTCACGGACGCGGCGCGCGCGCGCGTGCGCCTGCTGCCCGCCGACCTCAGGGTACGCCGGCCTCTGTTCATGTGAAGTAGTAGTTGCCATTTAGAAAGAGTGCGGCGAGCTGGTGTGGTCGGCGCGCGAGAGGCTGGCGGCGAGGAGGCGCGACCTCGCGCTGCCGCTCACGGACGCGGCGCGCGCGCGCGTGCGCCTGCTGCCCGCCGACCTCAGGGTACGCCGGCCTCTGTTCATGTGAAGTAGTAGTTGCCATTTAGAAAGAGTGCGGCGAGCTGGTGTGGTCGGCGCGCGAGAGGCTGGCGGCGAGGAGGCGCGACCTCGCGCTGCCGCTCACGGACGCGGCGCGCGCGCGCGTGCGCCTGCTGCCCGCCGACCTCAGGGTACGCCGGCCTCTGTTCATGTGAAGTAGTAGTTGCCATTTAGAAAGAGTGCGGCGAGCTGGTGTGGTCGGCGCGCGAGAGGCTGGCGGCGAGGAGGCGCGACCTCGCGCTGCCGCTCACGGACGCGGCGCGCGCGCGCGTGCGCCTGCTGCCCGCCGACCTCAGGGTACGTTGCCATTTACACGTGTAGATGTCGCCACGAACAACGTGACGCAGGAAACTAAACATATTTCAAACCATGGCGTTGTGTACTCTTGCCAGAAGCGGTTGACGTTTTTAACAAGTTTAAAAGTGTTTAGTGACCCACAGTGACTAGTTTACTACGATGTTTCCCCTGCCAGCCCCCGGTGTTGTGGCACAAAAGAGCACGGAGCCACTCATCACAGTTTTCTAATTCAAATCAAAGCGACAGCCGCTTCGCATATGGATTGAGGGGTGCATTTGAATGGAAAGATAAAGTCGATATGCCGGGGTAGTAGCAATATAAAAAAAAGTAAAGTAATTGCAAAGCTCTCACGTGCTAATTCGGAATCGGACAGCCAGACATTGATTACATACATTCGAAGGGAGGGAGTGACGAAGTCCATAGAGTTATTAGAACTAACGACAAGACTATTATTAGACATCCTGGATCGGCACAAAATAATTGTATCAGCCCATTACCTGCCAGAAAGATACAACACAATAGCGGACAGCTTGTCACGAAGAAAACAACCAGCCGATTGGCATTTTCTACCGCAAACTACGCTAAGGTTCCAGAGGAGAGGGATTTATTCGCAACATTGAAGACTGCAGTAGTGGGAAACTATGTATCGATAAACTACAAAGATCCATCTTCAAGCTATGTAGATGTCTTTAACAGACCATTCATAGTTAAAAAGCGGGCGCAGAGTTCATGATTTAACTTTGTTAAGAATTTCCGATAATAGTTTCTTTGATAATGGAGAAATAATGGTTCAAAAACAGATACTTTCAATTACCCACAATCCGCCTGGAAATTTTCAAAATGTTCCGATACAAATATTTGTATAATTTTATTATTCTTTAGTTGCCCAGTTACTTTTATTAATCTTTTGATAGAAAAAAGTAAAACAAAAAGAAGCGAAGTTAGTAATTTTAACAATCTATTTATAAAAATTTCAATTGGTACAGTAATTGGAAGAAAGATTTATATGTATCATTTTGAATTGTTAATTAGTAAATGATCTTTAAATGTTTTAAATCATCTTATTTATAATCCATCATAACGTTGTGTTTTTTTTTTTAATTTCACCAGTAGATAACAAACACGTCTTCATAACGACGCTGTATGTTTTCCGGAGGCACATTATTATAGCGGTTTTACATAAAAATAAAACTGTTACTATGTGCCGAGAGGGAAAACATACAGCATTGCAAGAAGTTCTTACTGATTAAGACACTATGAATTGAAAAATGTTTTTATTTTCTGTTACAACTACTATTTCTATAATCCATGCATACCATCGCTCGTCTATAGAGTACATACTGCTTCTTCATAACAATGCTGTACGTTTTCCCTCTTAGCGCATAATAACGGTTTTAATCTTATGTCAAACCTCTATATTAATACATATAATAACAACATTGGACATATTAATTATAAAATTTAAAAAAAACGTCTGAAACGTAACAGTTTTAACAAAAAAAAAATTAAAAGCTGTTTACTACATGTGTATGTGTAGTTGCAAATAGTAACTAACGAAATGAATATTTATATAAAATATGTACTGATTGATGCAGAAAGCGGTGCACGCGTCGGCGGCGGAGCTGTCGCGGCTGTGGGGCGCGGCGGCGCGCGCGGACGAGTGGTGGGCGGCGCGCGGCCTCGAGCCCGCCGACTGGCACGCGCTCGCCGCCAACACGCTCGTCGAGGTACTTTGTGCTTTGGATTACCTATAGGCCATTAAATATTATTTTTTATTTCTTTTCTCTGCTAACAAGATAAAACGCAGCGTCGAATTACGCCACACAACCAAAATGTCTAAAACATTTAGCGTCGTAGATCTAACACAGTCATTTTAAGACAAACTTTCTTCTGTTTACCCTGCTATATACAGGATACAATTGTAATGTATAAAATATTCAATAATGTGTGGTGGCAGGTGTTCGACGCAGAGATACTGGTGGCGCTGGAGGAGGGCGAGGCGCGCGTGGCGCTGGAGGCGGGCGCGGGCGCGGCGCGCTGGCACGAGCTGGCCGCCCGCCACCCCGCGCCGCCCGACGTGCTGGCCGAGCGCGACGACTGGCGCCCCGCTCCCGGTGACCACTCTTTATATACCTACCAACAAGCACTTGTGTACTCACATCACATATGCTCATGTTCTATGTGAACATGCTCATGGGAAAGTATATGCAATGATAACGATAATTTTGCCGACTGATTTCTATAATGATCGCTTTTACGCCTTTTCGTGATTGTGTGCGTGCACCCGAATATGTCTAATATAACTATTTAATATGTGCCTTTTGTATATTTAAAAAAATATCAAATAAATTCTTAAAGCATTCCATTTATTTTCCTAATTACTATTATATTATTTAATGTAAATAACAAGTTGATGGCTGCTCAGGCGTGTGGGGCGAGTGGGGCGGCACGCCGGCGCCGCGCGTGCCGGCCCCGGCGCTGGACGCGGCCGCCTTCAGCCCGCGCCACGCGCACCTGCCGCCGCTGCCCGCGCCGCCCGCCGTCGCGCTCGTGCTGCACAACCGGTACGTCTCTCTCCGCGGGAGTGTGTAGCGCCGGTTCTTTGCAGTATTCCGTATGTAAAAATTACCTTAACTGACACAAAGACGCCACCAGTGGACCGATTTTGATAAATGATACACGACAATGAACATAAATCCTCGTTGGATTTACGATGTTATGATTGTAATTTTTTCTCTTTAGGTTTACTCTGTATCTTGCACATAACAGCATAGATGAGGGAACCTGGGAACTTAGTTAAGACAATTCCGTTACTCACTCTCCGTCGAATGTTGTCAACGGCCCATACTTTAATTAGGCTTGTGTTTAAACCCCACCCAAAAATGTATCTATTTTACTAGCAATAAAATTCGAAACGTTTACCAAAATGGAAAAATGGTCGCCAAATTACGTTTTCTAAAATATTAGTAAATAAATCCAATTTTTCTTATTATTAACCGCCATAAAAATAATATGGACTTATGGCCTTAAATAAATCACTTCATACTAAATATCATATATTGACACTAAATAAATTCTACCAATATTTCATGTGACAAGTTTTAATTTGATGATTTTTGCTGGGCTTAAAAAGCTAACTTTTGCCTTGGTGTACGAGCGGAGAAATCCAAATATTAATAAAAAAAATCTTTCCCCCGAGTGGGGATCAAACCCTCAACCGCCGCTTTACTGTCACATCTGTTTGCCCTTGCACCACGACGGTCTCAATATTGCTGTAAAATAAAAACATTAAAAGCAATGTATTTTAGAAACATTTGTTATAAATAATTGTTCTTACGCCCGATAGATGGCGTTGATCGTTGTTGAATCGCGCTATCGTTTGGTTCACGACAAAAGTGTATATTCGCTTAAATTTATATATGAGTTCACTTTCCGCCGAATGTGGGATAACTAATTCTTATCTTCACGCTATTTCCCATTTTTTTGGAACGGATACCAGATATTGGTGCCGTCAATAAAAAACTAATATTACATTGCTTGTCATTTGTATGTTGAAGCCAGTCGTGGCGCAGTGGCACAAAGTGCGACTGGTTGTGGGTTCGATCCCCGCTCGAGGAGATGAAATATTTACTTAAATTTATATTTCCATTTCTTCGCTCTGATGTCGAGGCAAAGCGCGGCGTTGAGTTCTGCCACTCAACACGCAATGCCAACAGAATTCGGCAGAAAGTGGGGAACGGAGTGTCTTAACACTAGGTTCCCTCTGCCTACCCTGCTGTTTGCGGGATACAGCGTGAAGCTGATTTGATTTATGAATAGAATAGTAACTTATTTTTTTGTTTAGTGAATCAGACAATCCCGTGCCATTGGACAATGATCTCTGTATGGAGATATTGAAGAGTCTGGAGGATGCACCCGAGTGTGACGACAGAAGAGGTCAGTCATTCATTTTATTTATGCAATTTAAATTTTAAATATATTTCATATGCTGAATTAAAATGGTTTTAATAGTTGTGTTCGATTCTTATTATTTTTTTTTGTGTGTACAAATCTTTTCTTAATCAATTCTTAAGATTTATTTTCTACTAAGTACACTACAAAATTTTAATGAAAAATAATAAACAGATGGTGTAGAAAGGTACCGTGGTGGTGGCAGTGAAGCCACCAGTGAGACCAGCGGCTCCGAGACCCCCGAGGACGAAGCGGCACGTGAACCCGCACTATGCAGGTAACCAGTTTATACCCATGTCAACATGTGGAACAGATTTTTTATACGTCTTACATTGCATTTATTATACAGCAGGTATAGGGAGCAGTGGGAGCTTAGTGTTAAGACACTTCGTTCTCCATTTTCTACTGAATTTCGAAAGTTTTCGTGTTCAGTGGTGAAAGTTAAGCGAGCGAGAAAAATGAAAATAATTAATAATTAATTTCCACAACTGTAGCGTTTACTTGTCGTTGTATGTTTATTATTTTTTTATTTAAGTATTTTGTAAATGAGATTTCAATTTACTTCGATAGTAGCACGACTCCATTACAACCCTGGTACTGAAGTCGATTGTGACATAAAAAATAAATTGTAATTGTGTGCGGTCTCGCGAATCTATGACACTGGGTTCATTTTAAACCGAAAATATTGAAAAAGAAATAAAAATGTATTATTACTTATATGGAGGTCTTCGTGGCACAGTGGCATGGCGTGTTACTGTAAACGGTGGTTGTGTGTTCGATTCATGTTGAATTATTTAATATTTTCATTTCTGCGTTCTGGTAACAAGACCACGCGTGGCTTCAGGTTCCGCCGCTAAACACGCAATATCTCGAAAAGTCGGTATGTGGGACAGAGTGTCTTAACATCCCAACAGATCCCTCTCCTTGTATGCGGGATAGAGCGTGAAGTTTCATAAAAAATATGAATAATAATAATAATAATAATAAATATCCAACACTGGCAGAATCTCCCCGCGCACGGAGCGCGCGGCGTGCCGCTGGACGCTGACGGGGCGCGGCGTGCGCCTGCGCGCCGACCTCGCCAGCCCCGAGGACGTGACGCTCGACGCCGACCGGCACGGCACCGACGTCTGAACACACACACACACACACACACATCCACATTCGTATTTACTGGAAATATATGTATGTATATGATCATTAGAAATACGCGTATGTATTTTTATATAATACATCAGTATCATATAACTCATATACTTAGATAAAGTAATAGACTTCTATTACTTTTGTCTTTTGATAGCGTGCAACTCATATTAATTATTATTTAATAAGTATTTAATACACCTTAAATTTTGACTATTCGTTCATAAAAATATATATTTGTTTAAAAAAAATCTATACTAAAAGTTTGACTTAGTTATATACTAATGTAAAGCCTACTAATAAGGAATCTCACAAAATTGACTCTCTAATAATATATATATTATTAAATTTCAGTTATAAAATTATTAGATTTATAAATAAACAATAAACTAAAGGTTTAACCAATATACCAGTGCAGTTACTTTAACTAAAATAAAAATTAAATATAAACTGGTCAATTTAACACGCACTCAACAAAATTTAGAATTAATTACCTATTATAACGATAATGCCTAAAATGTGAAAAACGTAGTTTTTAAAGCTAATTTTAAAATTATAAAAACAAGGTTGAAAATCGTTTGCCGCCGAGTGCTTTGATAGAGTTCGCGTTAGATTGTATAGACAGTATGTATGCCTTATGTAGGATATATTCGAAACAACGATCTATGATATTCATCATATTATTATATATTTATTTATAAGTTTTTTTTTTGGTAGTTTCCTTTTTTAGTGAATAATTTTTTTAACAATAATTGACAATTTTTATTTGATAATTGAAATTTATAAACATTAAGTCATCAAACACAAATAAAGGACAATTTTCTTTTTATTATTTTTAAAAATAGCAAATTAGAATTTTAATCACACTTAGTAATCGTAGTGACAGTCTTAAATTTGATAAAAAAAGACAAATAATATAATTTTAAAAAGTGCTTTAGCTAATCGATATCTTACATAAAACCACCGATTTTATGTTGTAAATAAGAAGAAATGCATTTACAATCCTTTTTAAACGGAATGAAAAGACTTCTCTCGAACAGACACGACCAATATTATTGTACAATAAAATATTATCTTCTATATTTTTTGCACAATAATATTTTGTGAGTATGTAGATATAGTGAAGGTATGGGGATTCAAGATTTTTTTTCTAATATTCAATCTCAAATTAAGATCTAGCCTATGCTTACCTATTATAAGCCTGTCTGAATTATTTTATATATTCTACATTACATATATTTAATAAAAAAAAAACATTTTAACGAATAATACCAAAGTGTTTATTGCAATAATGTAAAGTATTTTTTTTATTTATTACTTTATAAAGATTTTTTTTATTAATGATACCAGAAAAATATTTAAATTAAATTTTATTTATAATTTAAGTTTATATATGAAGTGAAATTAAGTAATAAATATGCTAATAACCTAAATAAGTTGTAACAAGCGTATAAGAATTTGGGCGTAGTTTGATGAGAACGTACGGCTTAGTATTCAGAGCGCTTGGGCAGTTTATAAAAGCGCGGCTTCAAATCCCGCTACGTCCAAATTGTTATACGTTTTCTAAAAAAAAAAGTAAAACTATTTGTTTTTCATGGCTTTATATTGATGTATTCACAGCCACTTTTTGCATTAGAAATAAAAAATTGCACAATGCACTATGGTTACGTAAATTAAGCATTTATTTCATATCGTGTGACATTTTGATTTAGATAATAAGATTCAAATGAATGATGAGAACATTTATTTGAGTGTGGCAAAGATAATAATTTTATTTTTTTTATATTTATTAACGCCGTAGAGTTAAGGAGTTTCACGTTCGTATGAGATTATAAACATAGTAAATTAAAAAAGTAGTGTTTTTTTTTTCATTTTTAAAAGCTTTCTTGCTTAAGAATACTCGAAACCTCTAGAAAATAATTATTTTAACCATACTTTAGACAAATATACAGAAATAAACTATGATTATAATCAATTACCTTTTTTTTTTAAGAAATATATTTTAAGTCTGACTTATTGGCAGTTATTAAAGCAAATGTTAAATGTTATTTAAAATAGTATTGGTATTTTGTGGTTAGAACACGTACATACTTTTCAGATATGTAATTAGAAATGCATTTACAATAAATTCTTACGTAAATAACATATGGATAAAATAAACAAGGCCGTCGTGGTGCAGTGGAATAATGTGTTTCATAAAAACGCAACGATTGCGACTTCGATCCCCACTCAGGTGAATGATTATATTTAAATTATTTTCATTTTTCCCGCTCTAGTGGACAAAGTGCAGCATTGAGTTCCGCTACTCAACACACATAGCAATATGATTTAAAAATAAATTAAGTTAGCATTTAATTTGTATTATTATATTTATATGTAAGGGCAAAGGTTATTATTAAATAAAACACGTATTTTATTGAATGGAATTTAAAATTTATTAAACCTACCTACCTAGAATATTATAATCTTCTCTGTTACATGTTTGTATCACATGGATTTGAAAATTACTTTTTTTTTATAAAATATCTACTATGACAAATTACAAGCTTTATTGGAATTACATACTGTAATATAAATATTAATAAAAAAAATATTTAAAAAAAAAACAATTCATTTGATCTGCGAGTGTCACCCACCGACATCCATCAACTAACAATAATTATTAATTTGAAAGAATTTGTTGGACCTACCTACCTAAAGATTAAATAATTAAAATTAAATTAAAACATATTATAATGGAGTAGTTATTATTATGCTTACACAACATTATATTTAAAAAAAATATGATAAACAAAATTGGTCCTAAATAAAATAAAAAAAGTCGCTAATATAAAATGCAAAACTGTAAAAATGTATCGTAAATGTGTTAAATAATTTGCTTAATACCATCGATAGTATAATAAAAACAACAACGAGAGCCACTAGACGGCTTCAAATTGCAATAAAAACAAATGTGTGCATTGATTAATCAAAAAACTAAAAAAAAACATCTTACACAGCTTTCATACAGACGTACAAAAAATATTTAGAAAAGTATGAAAAAATGAACGTAGCGGGACTCGAACCCGCGCTTTTTGGACAATTTCCAAGAGACGCGAGCGTAAAATCCCGCTTTTTGTACGTTTTTAAATATATATTTTTTCTTTAGTGAGTTAATAACACTTTAAAAAATGTAAAAAAAACATAATGGTTTAGTATTCATGCACATCAAATTCAATCATAAATAGTCTACTCTGATACAATACCAAGTTAAAACAGAAAACCAACTACTTTGTGCATGTTGTAGTTCAATGAAATAATTGATATGTTTTATATAACATTATATTAAAATAATGAAAATAACATAATTCGAAGTCAGTATTACATTACATTATAAAAATAGCTAAAATAAAAGAAAAACAATTTATTTTTAAAGTGCAAATTACATTTTTTTTCTTCCATACATTAACACAATACACCAGTGTGTGAACATCCTCCATGTGATAAAGACTATATAAAAAATAAATGTGATTCCAGTACACATCTAGTTTAGTTTAAAAATATTAGAAATACAAACACTAGCAAGCTACTATATAGGCGATGGCAACACAGAACATTTTGTTTCCAACACTTACTTAGACCGCATACTGCAAATTTTCAACTATTATATACTTATTATAATATAAAAAAATCTCATATTAAATAATTTCCAAGTTACATTAATTAAAAAATTCGTTTTCGTTTTAGTCAAATAAATAAGTATTTTTTTTTTATGTTTAAAATTTACAGTATGCAGCAACCCTACATCTATCACGTCTACACATTCCACGCGACTCCATACAACAATTTGTGACGATTTAGGCCTAGACCACTCTTCTATATTATATTTTAATAATGTTATATTAATATATAAAAATATTGTGATCGCAAACAGAGTACAAATACAGCGTTAAGAATATATTATAAATAAATAATTGTTTAATGAATTATGCATATTTAGGTTATTTTCGGCCTATATATACATATGTATGTATAATTTAGACGAAACGTATGATGTTATAATAGTTTAACGATGATTCCTAAGGCCTGTGCTATCCAGAGACATGTAGCAAGCCTAGATGAAAGTGATATGTAAGATTATAATTGCTCTCAATATTATTTTTTCCATAAAAAAAACACCAAAAAAAAAGTATTAAAGAAAATAAGAAAATAATTATAAATATAATGCTCAAAAATAATTAAAGTGATATAAATATATAATTTTAATTATTTTTGAGCATTATTTCATACAAAAATGCAACAAATCACCTTCATCCATACTTATCAATCTTATCAATCTCCAACAGTTTAAATGAGGTCACGTGACTTTCCAACGGGGAAACATTTTAAGCATCCAATTCTTACACACCCTCCTATACCTGCCCGCGACAAAATGTACCATATCGACATTACAACTGCGGTTGTCGCTGTATATCAACAAAAGCGTATCAACAACATACATACTATTATAATAATATCTCGTTAACTATTTATTTATATATATATAAAAAAAAAGATCCCTCTTGTGTTCGTTCATAATCATTTGTTCCGAGCAGTCGTAGTGACACGGCAACCGCAGTTTATATGAAAAGATATTTAGGGGAACCCCCTTACTTGTTCAAACAGAGTTGACTACAAAAGTTAAGTTTTCTTTATAACATCTATAACACGTATGGCGATCGCCCTAATAAATATATATATTTTTTTCCTTTATTGAGTAAAAGGCGGTTGTGGTTGTATTGCTTCCGGTTACACACAATGCACGTCGCTCGCGTCTACACTTAAAAAATAATGTCCAATACAATTTGAAAACACTACTTAAATCTAAATTTTATACTAAATTCAATTTGTTGTCACTATTACTATGCTATTACCGATACAAAAAACGTACTAATTATTTAATTAATTCTTTTTTTTTTCCTTTTAAAATATATATATAAATAAAGTTAATATTATAATATTTTTTTTTATTGTAGAAAAATTAGAAAAAAAAAACCTATAAAACGGCGTTAGTTTATAAAGATAGCTAATATTACGAGTATATTTTTTTTCTTTTCTTATCGTATATACGATATAAATTAATAATTATTATAATTATATCAAACGATATAGTATAATAGATAATTTAAAAAAAAATGGAAAGAAAAAACAACAGATTATAAAATAACCGATGCTTACTTTGTTTAAAGTCAACGTTTTAAAATATGAAATAAAAAAACAAAAGCGTTAAACATTGATATAACAACAAAATAAGGCTCGACTCGTCTTTATAAAATAAAAATAAAAAAAAAACTTTATAAAAAAACCATGGCGAATTAAGGAATAATTTCTAAAGATAACTAAATAATATTAATACGTAGTTAGCGTTATAAAAATAATTTCGATTATAGTTTACTATAAAAAAAAATTATAATACAAAACGTCAATTTTCATTGAATTATAAAAAAATAAAAAAAAATGCAGTCATCACGAAAGTACTACTAAAACGTGTCTACCAAAAAATACATATTTAAATTAATTAGGAATGTACACACAAAATGCACTATACTTTTAATCAAAATGATTTTATTTTTCTAAAAAAAAAAACAATACTAATAACTGAATAATTAAAATGAATTAATTAGATCTGAATTTAAATACCGTTAAATATTATGCACTGATTTTTAAATTAACATGATCAAAAAGTCTAACAAAATTACATATAAAAAGAGATTTCTGCATAATTCAAAATACTATAAATCCTCCATGAGTCAAGTAAAGACCTCTAATACTTAATTATCAAAATATTTCACTTCGATAATTTCAAGACGCTACCAAGAAATGTGAGAATATTTTATAATATAGTTTATATATTTTTTTTAAAAAAGATCATTCATTAGAAAGTATCATTTGAAATATCAATTTGTTAGAAAAAAATCGTAAAAACGATAGACATTTGGCCTGGTTTGTAAAGTGGTGACAATAAATAGGGATGTATAGGATATTGGTCCTTAATTCCTGAAGCTACACCTTGTCGAATAAGTTATAAAGAGTAACAAACAACGTGTTTGGATTACCGAATAATTAAATCACAATAATTATATAGATATAGTCTATGATCATGCAAAACTTTCGAATATAAAACTAAACTACAACTTTCATATAGCGCTAGGGTCAATAACCTTTTGACATACAGCTTTGATGTGTCAATTGATTTTTTTTAAAAATGGCAGCATTGAATTAGAATAAAATTGAAAACAACGCTACCAATATTGGAAAAATATAATATTCACGTCAAAACTTTTTGATCCTATCACATATAAAAGGTCATATATCTATGAACCTATGTTATTTTATTAAGTCTTCCATCAACATTAGTTTTTGCACGATTCAATATTCCATTGTACTGAGGTTATCAAATATAATTTATACTTTTAAAGATAATAATATATTCTTATAGTCTTATAGCCATTCAACATGTTGAAATAAAATTAGCTGAGTGGCGGGCGATTACGATGTTCATTCAAATAATCGATTAATAATCGATATTATAATATTATATTTCTTTTTATTACATAAAATTGTTTGTTTATATATAAAAAAGTAACCAGAGAAGAATTTTTAATTGATTCAAAAAAATTTATTGTACATGTAATATAAATAATCGCCCACACTAGCAATTATCATTTAAATACTATCTATAATATAAACGCCACTCTGTTTGTCACTAAAACTACGCTATATTATAATGTTGATGAAAAAAGTTAGTCCAATATTAATTTTCAATATAAGATCTCGTAAATAGCTATATTATATTTTGTATTTAGTATATTTTGTAAGAAAGCAACCACTAATACACGTTCCTAAACAAAATGTATCAACATCAAAAGCATATCAGAAAATTTTAAAACCTACAGTAATCATGCCCTACGTAATATAATATGTATCGTTTATTAAAAATATTTAGTCATTATTATAATATTTTAATAGACAAATATAAAAAGGTACTTTATCTGTTCGATCGACCATGTTTTTGTTAGTTAGCTTTGGTACAGGTCCCTCCTCGCCCTATTCGTGCCCGCCGCGTATATATAACTGACCTGACGATTTCTTTATAAATATACGATAGAGTAGAAAAAGGTAAAGGTTTCTTAATCTCTTAATAGATTCTATGATTACACTCGTTGAAGATTGTACCACTGTGTTGTAGATTATCAGCGATGGTGGCATCCATTTGAAAATCTAATTCTGCGCATAGATTTTAATAAGTTTACCAGAATAAGTCTTGCTCTTCACTAACGTTAAATATATCCTATAATTATTATCTGATATTCACCTCAACATACATATATAAAAATATTATAAAGGAGAGATTTAAACTTTAGCATTCATAGATAGCTCAGAACATAATTATTTATCTCTTTCTAAACAGAGTAGAGAGCTACTGCCGAGGCATCCCGACCACCGCGCGGCGTACTTGTAAAGTTCACGATAAAAATGTAGATATATTAGTAGAAAACATACAATAGTATTACGTAGAACGAAGGGTTACTGCAGCGGCGTCTGGCAGTAGGGGCACTCCGTGGCGGCCGCGGCGCACGCGTCGCACGCCACGTAGTGGTTGCAGGGCGCCAGCGTCACGGCGCGCGGCTGCTCCTCGCACACCATGCACTTGGCCGCTGTCTCCGCGTACAGCACCTTCTCGATCTCCTCCAGCTCCGCGCGCGCCTGCGCCTGCAGCGCCTTGAGCGCCGCCAGCGGCAGGCCGCGCACGTCGCGCACGTCCCGCGCGTCGCGCACGTCGCGGCGCGCCGCCTCCAGCTCGCGCTGCAGCGCGCGCGCGTGCGCCGCGGCCTCGTCGCGCTGGCGCTCGGCGCGCGCCGCCTTGCGCTGCGCGTCGTCGGCCTCGCGCTGCCAGGCCTCGCAGGCGGCGCGCGCCTGCGCGATGCGCTCGTCCCAGCGCGCCGCGGCCGCGCGCGCCGCCGCCACCTCGTCGCGCAGGCGCGCCAGCTCGCCCGCGTCGGCGCGCGGCGGCGGCGGCAGCGAGTGCGCATAGAGACGCTCGTCGGCGTAGCGCAGGAAGGGCGGCAGAGGCGAGCCGGGGATGGCCACGGGCGCGGAGGCGGCGTCGGCGAGGTCACGGTCGAGCGCGGCCACGAGGCTGCGCGGGTCGTCGAGGTGCAGGTCGTCGAGCGCGTTGCCCACGACCTCCTGCAGCACGGTGGCGTCGAAGGCGGCGGCGGCCCAGGGCGCGGCGGGCGGCTCGGGCGGCGCGGGGGCGGGCGCTCGCGCGGATCCGCCCGAGGAGGTGGAGGCGCACTCGGAGCCGTCGCCGGAGCCGTTGGCGTGGTGCAGGGGCGGCGCGGGCGGCGGCAGGGCGGCGGAGAGCAGGTCGGCGAGGCTGGCGGGCGTGTGGGGCGCGTGGGGGTCGCGGGGGTCGCGCGGGTCGTCGGGCTCCACGTGAGCGAAGGCGCAGAAGAGGCCGCGCGGGCAGTAGCCGGCCTGCTGCACATCGTTGCACTTGGTGGACTTATATATCTCGGGGTGGAACTGCTGCTCGGTGCGCGTGTGGCAGTACCCGCAGGCGTCGCCGGCCTCGCAGTTGCTGGGCTCGCCCCACTCCTCGCCGTGCTTCACGTTGGGGCACGGCGTGCTGCGGTATTTGTATTTCCTAGGTGATCGGCGTTTGTCCTAAAATATACAATACACTCTGTCATATTGTTACAATATATATTAATCGAAAACGAATTATTACAAATGTACAAATAAATGACAATTAAAAATATAGTTTTGTATCTTATTCTGCAACACCAGTTAAAATATGTTGTTTCAAGAAATTTTAATAAAATGCGTAATTTACAAGCAACGACAAGGCGTTATTGCTTAGTAGAATAAATAATATAACATTAAACAATAAAATCCAATAAACGAAACAGATAAAACTAAATTAGTTGCTTATCTCAAAGTGTCTTCATATTAACACTTCTATAATTTTATAATTATTATTACCTCATTTTCTGTTAACTATATATAAATCAAATAAATACGTAAGAACAGAACTGTTTTCCTCATTGTTACAATATTTACTATACAAATTAGATAATGTCCAAATAATAGTTTATGAATTTGAATATTGAATTTCCTTACAATATTAATTCTAAATAAGTTATCTAACGCTTATGAAACAAAAAATCAAAAATTCAGATTTTATTTGTATAAAAAAGGATTCCTAAACCCAAAATATACGGGCAGGGTGGAAATGTCAGCGCTCCTTTTACGGGAACACAGCATATAGGGTAAAATATTTTAAACCCATATATAAAGATATTAATCAAGATACCTCAACAGTTTAGACGTAGGATTTTTTTTTTCATTTCACGATGTTTATCCATACCTGTATTTCGTGTGATGCAGTTACGCATAGATATCAATAACATACTACTACAACAATACTATTAAAGGTTAGGTAACTTTGAACTTTGCCTCAAATACCTACGACTCGATTTCAGAATGAGGCGTTTGCGGCGGCTTTCCTTTGATAGTTTTATGTGTGCGTGCGTCGTTCTTGACAAAAGACGTTTTATATTACAACAATATTTTTTTTATTAATTTTGTTTGAAAAAATCACTTTTTCATTATTGGGAAAAAACATTTTTTTAAATTGTATTATTCTTTTATAGAGTAGTTAAAACTGTTGTTTCATTTAAAGTCGTGCTGACACTTCCACCCTGTTATATTTCATATAGGCATACCTCTACCTTCTTGCTTATTTAAAGAAATTACATGCTAAAAAAACCAAGGAAATAAAAAACCACCTCAAGTTACATATAAACCCATAACATTAATACATATAATAAAATTGTAGCTCATTGCTGTCAGTATATGGAAGATATGTGAGATAATATACTATTTACCTTTATCAATGTAATAATGAAAAAAATAGTTTTTTTTAATTTTTGTCTTTGCTGTGCGTTTGTGTATGCTAATTTCCGAAACGTCTGAATCGTTTTAAACGCAGTTTTTACTTTAGTACATTTAGTGTTCGTTTATCATATACTAGAGGGCGCGCGCGGCTTCGCCCGCTTATTAGGAGTGAATTCTAAAAAAACCACGAAACACGTGTTCAATAAAATATTTTTAACAGTCTGAATTTAAATTTTTATAAAAATCGGTGGCAATTTAAAGATTTTTCCATATAAACTTTCAACCCCTTATTTGAACCCTTAGGGGGTGAATTCTTAAAAACCATGAAACACGTGCTCAATGAAATATTTTCAAGAGTCTGAATTTCAAATTTTATAAAAATCGGTACAGATTAAAAATTTTTAAATTATTTTTTTTTTAATTATGACTTTTTTATTGTAAAGACCAAACAATAAGTTAGTTACCGGCTCTTCTCAGCAGAACTGCCTTCTGGGCCAGTGGCAGTGAAATCTTCATTTGACAATTAAAAATGCTAGCAATGCTAGTTATTTATTTTTACCAGTTTTTACCTTTTACCTTTGACCGCATTACATTGTATTCAATGAGAACCTAATGCTAAGACACTCCATTCTTCACTTGCTGCACATTTTTCGAGACATATCAATTTAGCTCGATTGAGAATTGAACCAACAACCATTACGTTTGTAGTCAAATGTTGTGTGTTAACAATTTTCAAGTGTTAATTTAAATATAATTTATACTCACTTTACTATTGTGATATTGTGGGCAGGCGTACCCTTGTCTACATAACCTAGGTGGTCTTTTACATGGTTCCGTCTTATATGATGATAAAACATAATTCGTATCTGAAAACAGTAACCATATTAATATTTTAACAGTTATTGTTCATATATTGAGAAAACTAAAGGATAATAGGAATATCTATATAAATATTGTGCATGGAGAAAAAAGACAGTAAAAACCATGAATCTATTGAGACACTTCGATTTTCAAAATAATTTAATTGTTTATTCACAAAGACTTAAATTCACAATATAATAAATAAATTCTTAAAAACTTGTAAATTAAAAATAAAATTCATTAAATATTTATTAAACATTATTTTACTTATCAAATATTTAAATAGCCTACCTTGCCATTTAGGATCTTCATTCATTAAATTTCTTTCCCTATCTAAAGCGTTGGGTGCCGCTGCGTCACCATCAGTTCCATCTGGGTTTTCCAAAGCCTGGAGTTCCCTCATGTCCAAGACCGGGGGGCGGAGATCCGGGGCTCCGTGCGCAAAGGCACAGTGGGCCCCGTTTTTGGTACAAAGTCCTCTGGCATCAGTATCGTGAACACACATACACGTTTTATAGTAGCGGAGGTGATATCGACGTTCCGTGTCGCCGGCTGTACGATGTAAATATGGGCATCTAAAATAAAAAATATATATATAAGGACATTTTAAATATTAGAATATAAAAATTAAAATAGTCTTCTTTCAAACAGGCTATTAAAAGCACTTTCAACTGTTCTTTTTTTAAGCACGCTGTATCTCGCACAAAGCAAGATAGACAGAGGTAACATGAGAACCTAGTGTTAAGACACTCCATTTCCTATTTTCCGCCGATTTCTGGAGGCATTGCGTGTTGAGTGGTGAAACTCAACGGCGCACTTTGCCTCGGGCCTGGACACAACAGCGAAAAAATTAAAATATACATTTTGAATAAATATTTCATTTCCATTTGAGTGGGGATCGAACCCATAACCAGTCATGTTTACAGTCACACACTTGTACCTCTGCTCCACAATTGGGCTCAATGTTTTTGATTTACTATAAAAAGCTAATAACAAAAAAAAGACTGAAGTTTTGAATCTAGTGGGACATAAGCCTACTTCAAACAAACAATAATATTTACTAGAGATGCGCCGAATATTCGTTTGGTATTCGGTATTCGGTGTATTCGGCATCTTTTTCACTATTCGTATTCGGCCGAATTATTCGGTTATGGTGCCGAATATATTCGGTTCGATTATTTTTATTTAATTGGCTGCACGACTCAGTAGAAATGAAAGATAATACGTCTTATGTAAGATTTAAATTATTATTATAAGTTAAATGAGTAAAGTTAATAAAATATAGCAATTAACTTCATTTAAATATTTACTTTGAAACCTCAATTCAACATATTTATTCTTAACTTATAGTTAATACAATCAACATTTCTTTTAAATCTTAAATCAGCAGTTATTTTTAAAATTCAAAATAATATTTGTAAACCACAAATCAACATTTTAAATTTATAATGAATACTAGCGGACCCGGACACGGCTTCGCCCGCTTGGACTATACAAATACTTATTAAGTATATTTATGAAATTGTTTTCAGTTTTTAATAGGATTGGTAAGAAAATATAAGCCTAAAGGATCATAATAATCTGAAAAAGAATAATAAGTAGAAAAAAATCTTATTATTAGAAAAAAATATCTAATTAATTTAAAGAACAAAAATAATAAGTAAACGTAACCGAAGTAAAATATTAATAAAAAAGACTAAACAAAACCGGCTACATTATCAATATTATCAAAGTAAAATAAATATATAAAGTATGTTTTTGCAGGTGTATGTGGTAATTTACGTAATACTCAAAAACAATAAAAAATAATTTTATATTTTTTGTCTCTGAACTGACTATTACTTTCAGTGATTGATTTTACTGATTTACCCGGGAAAAATCTTTTTACACGTTTTCCTTGCGCGCGTACATAGATACTATATGAAATAACTAAACTCCTTTCTACATTAAATTCGCTAATTTTTGCGAGCAATATCAAATAAAATCCCAAAAAACTAAAACTACGATTTATTAAATGTATAACAACGGCATAGATAACCTAACTGAAATAACCGACCATTCTTTCCTTAATACTTAAATAATACTATGCCGATGCCGCGCTGAAACGAAACTTACACCACACACCACACCAAGAAATTAATAATACGGTACATCGAAAATGTATAAAAATTTACAAAATCGTCAACGTCGTCTGCCAGTTCGGGTCGGTCATACCGTGCGGTTCGTAGGCTAACACATTTTGATTCAGTGATATCTCCTTCAGTATTTATTAGAATGATGTACGGTAAAATATAATTTTAATCTAAGTGAAATGGTGACTGTTATATTTATTTTGATAAGATTGAATATGAAATTATAGAAAATACATTAACAATAATCCAACAAAAGTAATTAAATATATTAAAATGGTTACTGTGGCTCAACCTTCAGAGATTAACATACATCATTGTGGACTTTTTTATAATTTTTTTAAAAGAAAATATTTTTGTAAAATATATATTTTATATGTCTCATAAACTTGAGTCAGCGCATGCCATGTAAGCGTTCAGGAAGTTCATTTTGGGCGACCTTTTCTTAAAACGGCATAATTCCTTGTTGCCTAACAACGGTTGCTTAGCGACGGCTGTTATTAATATGACAGAATAAATAACATGTCAAATTGAAACGTATTTTAATATCTTAGTTTATATCGAGAATATTACAAATATGAGAAAAAAAAGTAACCTATGTTCATCCGAAGACCCTCAAATATCTCTATATGAATATTTCATCACAATTGAATTAGCGGTTTGGCCCTGATTGGGTAAAAGACAGACACAGAGTTACTTTCGAATTTATAATATAGGTATGGATAGTTAAGTCGCAGACTGACAATAATAGACACTACATACATATGAAGAGATAGAGGTATAATGCAGAAATTTAATATACGAGGAGCAATCAATGTTTTTCAGTATCGATATGATTTACTAAGACAATGTTGAAGAAAATTGAGCACCACGCTGTGATTTAATTCCTTATTAAACAAGGAAAAAATCAAAAAACCATTTCTGAAGAGATGGTGGTTGCTTATCAAGAATCTGCATTTTCACTATCTTTGCTTCATTATTCAAGTGAATTTAAAAGGGTCAGAGAGACTATTGAAGACGACCCTCGTCCGTCCGACCCAATTACTGCCTCTACGGATGAAAATGTTATAAAAGTTACTTAAAGATGCCCAAATGAAGGAGATGACTAACTTTCCTATCGATACTATATAAACTATTCGTCATGGCTACTTTAAACTTTCAGAAGTTAGTGCGTGGTGGGTCCCGGGCGATTGCTCACAGCGCCACAGAAACAAGTGCGAGTCGAGTGATGTAAGGAGTTATGGAACTCTGTGGTGAAAATGCTTTGAGTATTTTCGAATATTTCAATTTAACGGAAAAAATTAAAGAAAAAGACGGGGCAAATTGGCCGCCGGTTCTTTATTTCTCCATGTCAACGTTCCACATGACGCGTGTTTCCAAGGCTAATGTTCGCGATTGTGGCTTTGAAGACATCAACCACTCACCCTATAGTCCAGAGTTGGTACCTAGTGATTATTATTTGTTCCGAAATTTGAAAATGATGTCCGTGGAAAACGATTTGATGATAAAGAGCTGAATGCGGCTTTTATTAAATGTGGATTCAGGTAAGAAGGAAAGTTATTTTTTGCAGTTTTTAATATCAGGATGTAGCAAATGTATTGAGGTTATGGGGGTAGTCCCCCATAAAAAAAGATACAGAAACAAGCGTGCGTGAATCACCCATGACAGAGGAGCTATAGGTGCGTTGCCGGCCTTTAAGGTGAAGATAAAGGCGCTTTTTGAAGGTACCCAAGTCGTATTGACCCGGAAGCACTATCGCAGGTAGGCCAATCCACAGATGTGCAGCGCGTGGAAGGTAGTTCCTACGAAACCGCACTGTAGTGGAGTGCCACGTATCTAGATAGAGTAATGGTATTGAAGATTTTTACGTACTGTGCTATTACAAAATTCAGCGGTAGGTAACAGATTAAACAGTTCCCCAGAACACTCCCCATGATAAATGCGATAAAGAACGCACACCGAAGTGAAAGTGTCAAGCCCTTCGTAGATCATTGGGTCCCCAACGATTCACAACGGCTCTGCATTGTTTGCAATCAAATGGGTCGAGCTGACACTGGAGTGCACCAGTGCAGAGATGAGAACGGTCCTCCATATTTAAGAAAAACACTGGCTAAATATTTTTAGACATAAAATATTTAGTCAGTGTTTTCTAAATAAGTATAACACTGGCTAAATTAGACTTATGCTTTGCCTACCAACCATAAGGGCTATGGATTCTAAGTAGAAAACCTTCACCTGCATTAATATCGCATAACACAGCGATTGGACTTTTAGGATCTTCTGCAATGACAGGATTCGTCAAGGCAAGTAAGTTCTTCACAACAGTTATAAAACGCCACATAATATTCCTCTAAAAAAAAAAAAAATATGTAGAGGTCTTTCCCTGTTTGTTATAGTTCCAGTTCGTAATTTTCAGAAGCAAGAAATCTCATTCTAAATCGAGGGTCCAACAATGTATACTTAGGTATTATATAAACAATTTGTACATTTGGACAATTTTAGAAATTTCGTGCTTTCGGATGGGGGTGAGGTAGGGCCCGGTCGTTATGTAGCCAGCGGCGACAGGTAGTATGTTAAAACCTGTTTACGCGGCAAAATAACGAAAAAATTCGTATAATTCGACCGAATATCCGATTCGGTAAAGTTTAAACCGAATAGGATTCGATATTCGGTTATTCGGTGTAATCACTATTCAGCGCATCACTAATATTTACACATTTCTATGTGACAAGTGAATATTTTTTTTCAGCTCCACACTTTATGCCGTTAATAGGGATGCAGGATAGGCCTAGTGTCAAAACACTCATAAGTTTTTCTTCAGTTGCAGAAGTCAATGCAACAATAGAAAATTGAACCCACAACCATCACATTTACCGTCAGATGGTGACTAACTGCCATGACCTCAATCAATATTTTAAAAAGAATATTTTGTTTTTAACTATACAAGTCAGTTTAATTCAATCATTTTAGAGGAAATAGGCTGACTAATATTTTTCAAAGAATATGTGTCCAATTAGAATAATTTTTACGTTTGTCTTCAAACATCCCTAATAAATTTAATAATTATGAAAAGTAGTTAGCAATATAAATCAAGTTTAAGTTCTATATTCTATGAATATTTATTTACTTTATTTGGAATATCCTCACATTACACAACATTATCCTTTAACTAATCAGTTTCACGCTGTATTCCGCACACAGCAGGGTAGGCAGAGGGAACCTAGTGTTAAGACACTCCCTTCCCCACATTTTTTGATTATTTTATCCTTTAACTATATGGTATCATGTATATATGGAGTTCCAACCATGAATTACTTTTGTCATGTTAAATATTTTTTTATGTTTTAGACTGTATAATATTTTATTATAGCATATTTTACAAAATTTACCCAATGTTGTCAACATTAAGTGAATTTTAAAATAAATAACACAGACAAAGGAGACGGAAAGTTTTGGGCCTAAATGTAAAGAATTGAGATATGGTCTAAAAAAAGTGGTTGGTTTTTTTCAATTTTAGAATACCAAAAAAGTTTGTTACATTATATTTTTATTGATTTCATATCCTATTTAATGTTGAAAATCAATTTATTTCTTTACAATATTAGATATTGGAAAAAAATAATTTAAAAATAACAGCCACTGCGATATATATATGCCGACTTTAAAATATGTTACCAATACTTGATAAGTATTCTGATAATTAAGAACATTTAAATATCATGACAGTTATACTATACTAAATGTATAGTATATTACTTTTAAAAAAAATCTATTATTTAAGTTTGCATAGCTAAAAATATCAATTCAAAATTTTTAACTCCTTTGTTTACTGTTATAAATACAAAAATATTTACTTAATATTGTTACTCTGTTATCAATATATGAAATAAAGTAAATAAGCATTGAACTCTTGAGTAAATAGCATCCACTTAAGAACTCAATTAGAAAGATAATTAAAGCTAATTTCCTTAACACTTACAATATGTCTATATGTTCATACAAAGATATTATATTCATTATCTATTAAGTTATAATTAAATAAGAAAATTTATTTACATGTATTTATTTATAACTTTTAATAAAAATTTACAATTACCTAATATTTCTAAAGTCATGAATAATAGTCCTTACAAACGTTAAGAACGATCGCAAGCCTTTGGCGTTGTGCTATTTAACTTTCTATTTAGTTAAGATTTCCTTGTTAGCAAAAGTTTTCTAAATAGATTCCAAAACAAGACGCTCGCTAAAAATAAGATACCTTCATACTTTATTTACAATGAAATTATTTACGAAAGATATAGTACGAGTGCTAATAGAATAAATAAAAATAGTAATATGAACAAAACAAAGCAAAATGCCAACTACTTACTCGTCTCCATCCTCGCATATCCCAGATGTCTCGTTATATTTGGTACAGTAGTTATCTGCGCTATAATTAAACGTTCCATCCCTTTTGCGGACGGGTCGTCTTCTTCTCTGATTATTAAAATGCCAGTGAAAACATGTAAATGGTCTATGTTGTGTACATTTGTGTTGTAGGAACGACGGGCACTGCTCTACTCTGAATTCCTTTAGATATCTGGAAAACAAAATCCCCGGACTACATAAAACGCATACCAAAATGTACAACACAAGAAGCACAATCACTTTACGCAATTAACAAATCTTTAACGTGTAATTACTTATAATGATTTGGTTTTTCTGTTTGGGCTGTCAACAAAGGCTTAGATTCCGACGGCATTTTGGTGAACTATTATTGCGCCTCTCGCGTCGCGCAGGGCACGCTCACCGATGACCAATTAAAATTCAATATAGGGTCACGTGATACAAAATATTGTCACAAAATAAAAAAATGTAAATATAATGTATTAAATAACAAAATCTCACTTAAATAACTCAACATTTCAGAAATAAATGGCCTTGAACTTAAAATAAGCTTATCTTTGTTGATGTCTTCAAGAAAAACAGAAAAATATCAAACACAAACGCTTTTGACAGCAGTGGCACGTAGTATGTTTTCTATTTGTCTCGTATTCACATACGCTACAATTTAATAAAAAACTGAGACAGAAAACAGGTCATTTTTTTAAACAACATTTTTTTCATGAATGAAAGTAGAAGAAAAAAGATTTAAAAAATATGTAAGAAAAACAAATTTAATTTTAATATTATGACATAATATGACGAAATTGTAAAATTTGCTTGTAAGATTTTTGTTTCGTATTTTATTATTTAAAAAAAATATATTTTTTTTATGTAAAATATTAATTAATCTTACAAGGTTCAAATGTATATTTGTTATTGATTTAATAAAAACAAACTTTGACAAATTTTCAAGGAGATTAACCATCAATTATTTTTTTAATGTACATTATTAAAAACAAAGAAATGGAATTAATATTTTTTATTTATCTTTTTCTAAAATTGATAATTGATACTAGTGCAACACTGAGTTCGTATTATTAGCCAAGGACGAGAGGCATTTATAATATGATGACGAAATAAAGCAGCCAATAGCGTGGCCGACTTTTCTACCAATCAGTTGCTTCATACGTGAACGAGGTTATCCAATCCGATGGCCAGATCAAGGCGTCAGTATTCACCCGCCATTCTCTCGGCGCCATCTTGACTTATCTTTGAGCATATGATCGTTGTTGTTAGTTCTCTGTTAGAATTACTATAACTGCGTTAATTTCCGATAAAAGTTGTGTTTTGTGTGTTAAATTGATCCAGGTAGGTGTTCTAAATAATAATTTTCAATAAAAAACACCGGATTCCGTAACTTTAACGATAATATTATTAAGTGAATGATATTGCAACATCAGTTGTTTATTGTGTTGGGTGAAATCTATATTTTTTTATAAATTTCAGCAATAACTTAAGAAAATGGCGCGTACCAAGCAGACTGCCCGTAAATCTACTGGAGGTAAAGCTCCTCGTAAACAATTGGCAACAAAGGCAGCTCGTAAATCGGCTCCTAGCACGGGAGGTGTGAAGAAGCCCCATCGTTATCGCCCTGGTACCGTGGCGCTCCGTGAAATTCGTCGTTATCAGAAATCTACTGAGTTGTTGATCCGTAAGCTGCCCTTCCAGCGTCTCGTGAGAGAAATCGCTCAAGATTTCAAAACTGATCTTCGTTTCCAGTCTGCCGCCATCGGCGCTCTGCAGGTTAGAATGTCTGCTTATTCTTGTTTTATAAATAACTAGTAATCCAATTGTTATTAAAACATTTTTTGCGATTACAGGAAGCAAGTGAGGCTTACTTGGTAGGTCTGTTTGAAGACACAAACTTGTGCGCCATCCACGCTAAGCGTGTAACCATCATGCCTAAAGACATCCAGTTGGCCAGACGGATTCGAGGAGAACGCGCTTAAATTAGCTTTAATATACCTAATTTTAAATTATTCATAATTCAAATAGACATTAATTCTATGAAAATTTTTTATGTTGTCCCACATTTAATTTATAGTAATAACATTAAAAATCGTTTAATGTAAGGAGGCAGCAGTACTGATTTTTTTTATAAATTTCTTATAACATAAGTTAGTATGTTGTGTGTACACGGAGCACTGCCATGTCTTGCAGAGATTCACTCTTGGCCAGCGTCTTGTACAAACAGCGTAGTGTCTATATCTTAGTGACTTGTGGTATATCTAGGTAGTACTATAGGCAATATTGTAACCACATAAGCCTGTAATTTGATGCACTATTGGTATGTGTAATGACAAATTTTGGTGTTAATAAATATAATTAGAATAAACTTTTGTTTCTTTTTTCACTGAATTAAGACTAGCATCTTTAAAAATATATTTCATTCATATTCAGTCTTATTTTTTTTTATCATATTCAGTCTTAATAGTACTGAAAAGGCAAGAATATTCTGGAATAACTATTAGTTTTATTGTTGTGATATATATAATAGGAAAATTTAAATTCTTTTCCTCTTCTGCCCTTTAGTTCCATATCTTTATTATAAATTTTATTCATTTGATAATGGTTCTTTTTTTTTGATAAATGTGACATTTTATTACCCTTAAAAAATTAGAATACTCCCTTTTATTTTTATTAAATATCAAAAATGTCTTAATGACTAATTCATTAATTGAGTCATTAAATTCTAAACAATAACTGTTTTAGTTGCTATTGTGCAACAATATGAAGATTATTTGAAAAATTAGTCATTACTCATGGTATACTTGTTTGTATGTTATTAGTCATTTGTAATAACTAATTCCATTTAATTTATGAATAATTACTGTTATTGGAAAAACATTTTATACTAATTTACTAGTACATATCTCCAAATTAATATAATAATAATTTTAAGTGAATTCAAGCTTAATTATTTATTAAGTTCTCTGGTGAGAAGTTCCATTATCATAATAATATATTTTGTTATTCTTAAAATATATTTCTACACCAGATCTACTTATGTTCAGCATGTTTTTGCCTGTTGCTAGGCATAGGCCTCCATAAGGGATTGGCAGTGACCTGATTCTTCAACTTTGTTGTCAAACAGTGCCACTTTGCCTATGTTGGCACTCCTGGTTGGAGGGTCCTCGATCTCCCCTCAAATATTGATAGTGTGACTAATGCAACCAGCCCTGTATCATATACACATGTTAAATCTTTGGGCTATATCAACAACTTTGGTACTCTGTTGCATTATTCTTCATTTAAAATTTGATCCTTTAGAGATACTCCAAGCCCTTTGTACAGCTCACTTAACAATCATAAATGAGTTGACCAGAGCTATCTGTGAATATGTTTCGTCTTCATATTCCTATTTGTAGAATCCATTAAAGACAATCTATTTATTGCCTTTAGACTTATTGAAATACACATATTTCATGTAGAAAAGAATTTAAATAGAGCATAAGAAAACAAAATAATGACAGTTAAAATAATTTATTATCAACAAACTACTTAAAACATAAATACCATTATTCTTAACTTATTCAGCAACATTCGCTTCTTGTAATTCTATTTCTTGCAATCTTTTCTCTATATCAGCAACACTTAATCCTTGTTCTTTATTGAACCTGTAAGATTGCAACAATTGTTGTTTTTCCATTCCTTTTATTCTATCATATAGTGTTTTGTCAAATTCAAGATCCACATCACTCTCTTCTCGGAGAATGCAGAAGTAAATCAAGAAAATAGCAACACTGCCCACTACACTGTATGGTTGATACCATGGCATTGATTCTGCCGTTTTGTTTCTAAATACTGATGGTAATTTTCGTCTTGCAGCTTCACTTGTTGAAAATTTTACTGGCTCATTCTCTTTTACTTGTGTACAGTACAGTCTGTGTAGATTCTTGTTTCTGATAGTATTTCTGAAAATTTTAGATGTCACATGTTTATTGTATTTTGCCAGTAGTAGGGAGATAATCCAGAGAATAAGAAAGACAAAGAAGATAACAAAATCCAACACACACACACNTATATATATATATATATATATATATATATATATATATATATATATATATATATATATAAATTTTCATCAAAAGCAATCAAAATAAACAAATAACGTACCTCATCTAGTATTGAATACTAGATGAGGCATAATATTTTTTCTCATGTATATTGTGATGTCGTGTTTTTATTCTACCATATAAACATAAGACTGATACAATGGTAACTTTCCAGAAAGTTACCCTTGTAAACTTCAATGTTCCCAATCATAACCTTAAATTTGTTTATATAAGCAACGAAGATTGTTCTGGAAACAGTTTATGATCTCATACAAAGACAAACGATAACGAATTGGTGAAACTGCATGAAAGGGTAAAGCATATAAGGAATAATGATAATCACATTGAACAAAATATTTTTAGGAAAAAAATCACAGGCGATTTTTGCAGACATTTTATTATTCTATCTGTCTTTAATATAAACTTTAATTTATCTTGTACCTTATAAGGGAAATGCTTCGATTCATTTTTGTATTTTTTACACAATAACAACTAGAATTTTATGTTATTTTCACATGTACTTAGGTTTTCAACATTTTGATGAATTAAATGTGACTTTGACGTTACTATAGCTGTTGATATTTTGATTGTTACGCTTCGTTTATTGAATAACTTGTATAATAAATAAAATGTAATAAATAGTTCAATTGCTAAAAAGTTTAAAAAATTAAATCTCTTTTTTTAGTTCTTCAATCTTTTCTAAAGAGTAATATAAAGCATTCTTTATACTGTAAAAGAAAAAGTTTAGTATGTTTAAATAAACTTCTAATTTTATGTATTTTATGATTAATATTATAAATTATGTTGTAAAATTTATTGACTAATAGCATAATTATTGAAATTACCGAACAAATTCTTCTCCGCATTCTGGTTCGGCTTTCAATCTATCTCTTTCAGCCATAGCTATATTACGCCTTTCAATAGCGTTTTCTAGTCTATTTTGATTTTCTAACAATTGTTTATCATAGTCAAGAGGTTTATTAACAATTTTAGAAAATGATTCCATAGAAACAGGCTTTGTAAGAAGAGCCCAAACGTCATATTTATCTGAAGTGGATTGTACTTGTTTGCAAAATGTCGAACGTTCTTCCCATACTTTTAAAATACCTGCATTCTTTATTAATGGATAATAAATATAGTTTAGATTGTTACTAAATAATATAATATCATTAAATTGGAAATCGTATATTTTGTACCGATTTATTTCTTAATTCTTCTAACTCTTCTTTCATAGTATTCAGTTGGTCAAGTAAAGCATTACGTCGAATTTTTTGCAACATAATTTGTGTTTGAAGAGTGTTTGTTTTATTTATCAACGCTTGTTGTTCTTGTTCTGATTTCTCTGATTGTATTGTAGCTTCACGAATTGCCCTGTGTAGCGAAGTTACTGCAGTTTCATCTATAACAATTTAAAATTTTTAAACAAATCTCTGATATAATAAATTATTTATTTAATAAAAATATTACTCACATTCTCGTTTCTCTTTGAGTTTTATTTCTTTATCTTGTTCTTGTAGCTTAATTTTTTCGATTGTTGAACCAACAGAGGATTCCATTTTTGTAATTTTCAATTTTAATAAGTATAACCGCGAACATGTGATGTTTGGAGCTGGCCCTTATTTTTTTTATGAAATATGCCACGCTGAAATCATGAGCGTAGGAAGAGGGGGAGTCGGGTTGGCCGTGTCCACCCCCAGAATAGTCTGTGCCCACCCCAGAAATTTTACTTTTAACAAAATTTGCCCCGAAAAATAAAAAAAAATCTACATTTACACGGACATATCTGTTCAAAGCTAAAATCCAAGCCAAGAAAACATATTTAGATACGCTAATGGCTGAAACACACCACTATGTGAAATATTCAGGCTTACAATATTTCAGTTTCATTGTCATGTTTAAAATTATTAAAACTTTATTTTAGTAAATTTTATGCTGATGATAAAATATTTTTTTTATGAAACGGCATAATATTAAGTTTATAATTAAAATTATTAATAAAAAAGCATTTATGTCAATCAAATATTCAAAATATAATCTATCTAATAGCGATAATTATTAAATCAATACCGTTTCCTGGGATATTTAAAAAATATTGAGGTCATACACATATTGCTTTTATGTTACAAAATATTAATCAATTATTTATAGTCTTTTTTAATAAAAAATATGCAAAATCCCGATGCAAGTGGATATGTTAATATTACATGGCCCAGCAAAACTATACCGCATGGTGGAGTGTTTCACACGAAAATCTTGGAGCCTTCCGCAGCCCGACAAGATTTTTTGAAATGTATAATAATTTCTTTAGTAATATAATTTTTACTTTAAAATGTAATATATTTTGATAAATGTATATTATCCTAGTACTTCTAGAGGAATCTAAACTAGCAATAGCGCAGCGGCGTAAGAATGCTTTTACACTGCGTCAGGAAGAAATTAAAGGGGAAACTAAGCCACGGGTGCAGCCTCCATCAGTTCGACCTAGAACATCTCGACGTCGATCCCTTTCTGCTATAAGAGCATCGGAAACTTTAAATGTTGACCAGTACGTACTAAAATATCTGATTTATTAATTTATTTATATCTTGATCAATATATTTTAATAATATTAAAGTATTTTTGAATATTTTTAAAGTGTTGTTCCACATTTTGGAAACTCTTGTTTTGGAAACTTGTTTAAAATTAATGTTTTGCGCTTGCGAGCTTGGGAACATTTTTTAAAAAGCTTTTAGAATTATGTAGCTATTACATAAAACTAAGACATATAAACAGGAATGATTAATTTACTATAATAATTTTATTTATTGATAGGTACAGCGACGTCTTTGTGGCGTGCTAGGACATTGGCTGAAATGACATCGAATTGTAGTTAAAAACTTCACTCGTGGAAAATATTAATTTAAAAATATTAATTATTATCCGTAGAGGCCGTCGTGGCGCAAGGGCACAAGGGTGTGACTGTAATGCGACGAGTGTGGGTTCGATCCACACGCGAGGAAATGAATTATTATTTCTTATTATTTTTATTTGCGGCGTTGAGTTCCGCCACTCAATCTCGCAATGCCTCCAGAACTCGGCGGAAAGTGGGGAACGGTGTGTCTCAACATTCCCTATGCCGACCCTGCTGTGTGCGGGATACAGTGTGAAGCTGATTTATTTTGTTAATTTATTTAAAAAATCTGGCTTTGAATTCTGCCATTCAACACGCAATGCCTCGAAAGATTCGGTGGATCTCGAGGAACGGAGTGTTTTAACACTACGGTTCCCTCTGCCTACCCTGCTGTATGTACCTAGTAAACAGCGTGAAGCTGATTTTTTTATCCAAATCTAGTTCTACACGTACGGTGAAGAGCAAAATTTGTAACACGACCAAGTTATTCTTAAATATATCTATATATTTAGTCATAAGCTCATACATACATATATTTTTCAGCTTTACCTCTGTATCCTACATATTATCCTGCTATATATAGGATACAGCGTAAAGCTGAATAACATAGTATCAAGATACTCCGTTCTCAGCTTTCCGCTTTGACTGCAAAATGTTACGTGTCGAGTGGCGAACATCAACGCCACATTTTAGGATTTATTTCATGTACATATTTATGTATAAATAAAAATACTTTTAGGACCGTCAAAAGCGCGGTGTAGCATTCCGCCGCTCAATACAATTCCTCGTGAATTCGGCGGAAAGTAGGGAACGGGAGCGTCTTAATGGGAACGGAGTGCCTACACTTACACTATGGCCTTTGCCAACCCTGCTATGTGTAAGATAGCTAAAGGCTAACGACGGGAAGCTAAAACGAAACACTTTTTAATGTTACAGATACCGTCCGTTAAAAAGGGGCGAAGATAGAGAGAAATTGAAGGATAAATTAGCAAATACAATGACATATGGAGACATTGAGCAAAAACCGCGCTCACCACCGCGCATTACAAAACAAAAATCTAAAGTACCTACGAAAAAGGAACAATGGAATGATTGTAAGCCTTACGTACAGTATAGTTAACGAGTCGTGGCCGCATGAGTGGCGCCGATTTGATTTAGATTTTTAAGATTCTGAAATCAAATTTTACTAAGGCTGCGCTGTCTGTCTGTCTATCCGTATGTCACCAGGCTGTATCTCATTAACCGTGATAGACAGTTGACATTTTTACTCAACAAAATAAATATATTTTTTAAAGAGTTCCCATATAACAAACTCTATTGCCGTTTTTATAGATAATAGCACTAAAACCGCTAGTGCGCAAATGGCACAAGCCTGTAATGTAAGCGCGTAGATTTTGGTTTCATTTTTCTCTTAGGTAACAAGGTTATTTCGCAGCGTTTAGTGCCGCCACTCAACACGTAATGGCTCGAAAATTTGGCTGAAAATGGGGAACGGAATGTCTTGGTTACACTAGGTTCTCTTTGTTTACCCTCAGGTAAATGAGTCACACTCACTGTCACTTAATAAAAAGCAATAGATATACAACACTCAGATATATTTCGATAAAAAGTTACATCAAGATTTTATTAAAAAAATTATATAAGTACTAAAAAAGTTTTGTGCCTGTTTTGTTTTAATATATTAAAAAAAATTGTAGTACTGACTCAAATTCGCGAAAGGGCCGAATGGTTGGCCGAGATGGAGGATTTAGGTCAAGCTGCCCCTCACAGGGACCTTATTAAAGACCAAATAGCTGAACGTATGAGGGCCCTTGATGCTTTGGGTGTCGACAGCCATTGTTCCTCTGCAAGGTCATCGGCTTCTGGTTTTAGTGTTCTATACAATGAAACTGCTAGATCAAGTAACAGCAGCAACAATGGTAAGTTGTTTATTTATGGAGATTAATTTAAGACAAGGAAAACGAGCGTACGGATCACCTGAAGGTAAATGATCACCGCCGTCCACGACCCCGTGTAACACCAGAGGAGCTACAGGTGCATTGCCGGCCTTTAAGGTGGAAATAGACGCGCTTTTTGAAGGTACCCAGGTCGTATCGACCTGGAAACACTGCCGCAGGTAGGTTATTCCACAGTGGCGTGGCGCGTGGAAGGAAGTTCCAATGAAACCACACAGTACAGTAGTGGAGTGCCACGTATCCAGGTGGCGTGAACGGTATATGAGTTTGTGATGTACTGTGCGGTTAGAAAATTCGACGGCAAGTAACAAGTCAAACAGGTCTCATATTATGTGTATAGTGTATTTTAAGCTAGCTATGCCTACGACCTATAGGAAAGTAAGTTGATATATATTTTTTTATTAATGAACAGAATAAAATAAAACAAACATCAAATGTTTACGAAATACATTAGTGAAAACTGTATTTTAATTATTTTAAACTATATTTTAATATTTCGGTTTAACCGTTTCTGTGATTAGCGTGCACAAATGCACAGAAATTAAAATCTTTGTTTTTGGTTTTATTGCATTGATAAATGTTCCCAATATACATTTTTCACATATATCTTTAATGCACAGGCAGCAAGCAGTTACTACATTGTATACAAAAAAACATGTTAGTTACAGAACATACAAGTGGATCTAATGTAATAAGAAATAGGAAACCAAAATACCCAATCAGGAAATCTAAGTACACAGAGGAAAATGTGGCGGCTTATGAAAAACTATCGCCATTACAATATTCTCCACGACGTCGAGTTTAATAATTAAAATATAAGAAATAAAAATTATATTTAAAAAAAAGAAATTTATCACTAAAAAATTATGAAGTACAAGTCTGTCTTAAAAGTATTGAAATTTTTTTATATTATACAATTTGAGAGATCAGAAATCAGAGGTTCTTTTGGTATACCACAGTTTATGTAATGTATGTATTATACCTAGTTTAATATTATTTTAAAATTAAAGTTGTACATTCAAAATGTTGTTTTTATTAAATTAAACTAAATCATTGATGAACAAACATACATATATTTCTAAACATATCTAAAGGTATAAATAATAATTAAAACAAATATGAAGTACAAAGTGAAACTGAAATCCAGAGGTCTACTATGGGTTGAGTCAGTGTAACAGTGTGTAACACATGCACACGCGCAGACACATTTTTCTTTCTATTATATATCTTTGTTGAACTAAAACACTAAATCAAATAAAGAATCATCATTAAATCAAATATATAATCATTATTTAAACACATATAACTATATCGCTGAATATTTTAATCATCATCACTCTCTATAACCCTTAACTTCTTTGTTTTTCTATCACTACTTGATTTTCTTTTCTTTATTTCTGAAATATTTGACTTGTTTATTGTAACTGATTCAATCTCTTGTGGTGCAGGCCTGTCCAAATGAAATTCTGTATATTTTCTCACTGACATTTTCAATGTGAAGTCTGTATCATCAACTGCTTCCAAGTTGGGACCTTTTTTTATATATGATATAGTAGAATATGCTGTGTAATGAAAATCTTCAATAAGGTATCCTTCAATAAGCAAAAACGCTATTACATCTTCACCAATACTCCTAGAAAAATTGGGCTCTTTACCCTTTTGTCTCAATGGAACTGGTCCTCTTAAGAACCATGCATCAAGTAATTTCTGAGCAGTCAGTTTTGTGTCTTGACGGGAAGCATTATCAATTATGTATGATATTGTTTTACAATGGTTTTCAAGACTAATTTCTCTGGTAGTTGTATTTGAATTTGCGCATACATCACACATTTTATTGCAGTCAGTATCTCCCCAATCCTCATCAAAGTGCTTTGCAAGTAACAATCTCCTACAAAAAGTTCCATTCAGGCAGTATTTGACCATGTCATATAAATGATCCATGCTGCCAACTGAAGAAAATACCATGGAGCTAACTTTAAATATATCTTGCATTCTATACAAAGTTACACATTCTGCCCTTTGGCCATCTCGGCCAGCTCTGCCACTTTCTTGGTAGTAATTTTCTATAGATTTGCTAATGGTGTGATGTATAACAAATCTAACGTCAGGTTTATCAATACCCATGCCAAATGCAACAGTTGCTACAATGGCTTGATATTCTTTTGCATGCCATTTCATATGAACATCAGATCGAGACTTAGCTTCCATAGTTGCATGATAGTAGCCAACCCTCAAACCTCGCTTTTTCAAACCATTAGCTATATCTTCGGAATCTTTAATACTGTTAGTATATATGATACCACTTTTTCCTCTGTATCTGTATTTTAAAAGTTTTTCTAATATTGATAAGCAATCTTCTTGTGATGTTGGTTTCTCTAGAATTTTGTAATATAAATTTGGCCTATTAAATGTGGACTTGATGACCAAGCAGCCCTGTAGACTAAGCATTTTCTGAACATCAGTCAAAACATGGGCCGTAGCAGTTGCTGTTAAGCCAAGAATAGGAATATTGGGGAACATATTGGTTAATATCCCTAAATATTTATAATCAGGTCTAAAGTCATGTCCCCACTGAGAACAACAATGTACTTCATCTATGGCAATTCTCTGTAATCTCCCCTCAGCAAAACATTTCTGCAAATTTGCCATAAACCTTTTACTCTTTGCAAGTCTTTCAGGAGTGACATATAATAATTTTATTTTGGTATTTTTGTCTTTTAAAGCATTTAGGGCTGTGGAAGTTTCTTCTTTTGAGCTTGTACTTGTCATTAGCATTGCAGGGATTTCTTTATTTTTCAGGGATCTAACTTGGTCTTCCATTAATGATACTAGTGGTGATATAACTATGGTGAGACCTGGTTTTACAAGAGCTGGTAGTTGGTAACAAAGACTTTTGCCAGCTCCAGTCGGCATCACTACTATTGTATGTTGACCACTAAGAGTGGCATTTATAGCACTTAATTGTTTTGGCCTAAATGTTTCTATTTTAAAAACATCTTTGAGGGTTTTTTTTACATTATCTGACCATTCATACACGTTTCCATCCCAATCAACCCTAGACAATGAAACTAATTTTATTTTGTGAATGGAATTCGTAAGTGAAGTTTTTCTTTCGTTCAGTTCGCGTTGTTTATTTCGTAACTTCAGTATTTCTTTATCAATTTGCGCTAGATCTTTGTCAACCTCTGCTATTTCATCCTCCAAATCTTCGATCTTCATTGTTTTGCGTAAAAATGCTTTTATTAAAAGAAAAACGAAAGCTTGATGCGCATTACAATTAATTACCATAATCAGTTTTTAATTGAATATTTTTTTTCCGCTACTCTTTCGACTCACGGCTAAAGAGTTCGAAAACAGGACATAAGACTGGCGAACCCCCATCAAGGCACAGGATCGATGCAGCCTGCATTTGCTATGCGCACGGCGCAGTTGCCTATTTGCAAGTTATTGATCTTTCATAATAAATGCAATACTAGATAGTACCTATACTCTAGCTAATGTTCAGATATTCTGTAAAACTGAAAACATTGACATAACCGTTGTAAAAGTGATTTTGAGTTTGACAATTTTGACAACGGATACAGATTAGTAAGAAAAGTCATCAAGTGTTCAAGTTCAATATTGTATAGCGTACTGCACCTGCTCTGCTGCTGAAAAACTTAATCAAAGAAGTACTGTCACTACTGTACTAAAGTATTTTTCTTTTTTTAGCTTTACAGTCTATCCCGTGAATAGCAGTAAAGGCAGAGGAAACCTAATTCAGATACGCTGTTCCCTATTAACCTACTATTGCGTGGTGAGTGGCGAAGCTTAACACCGTGCCCAACAAGATAAAGGCTTTGCTACTTCCTTACTCTTATTTTCATTTCCTTACTCTACTACATCACTAGAGTGAGGAAATGAAAATATTAATTAATAATAATTCATTTCTGCGAATGGTATTCAATAGATATTAATTTGATACATTTTTATGTTGTAAATATTTTTGAATAATACTTTACTTGTTAATATTGATTATAAAATTATTTTAAATTACTATAATTACACGTTACAAGCTTATTTTTTCAATATTTTTAATAATTTTAAAGAGTTATCCACACTTAGGGAAAGAAAAATACTTTTTAGAAAACGTATAAAAATTTGAACGGAGCGGAATTTGAACTCGCGCCTCTTTGATACCGTCCAAGTTTGGACTACTCAATTATAGCAGAATTCTCGCTCGCTAGTTTTCAATAAATGTATATTATATTTAAAAAATGTACTGACCTTATATTTTATTTTTGTTGTGTATAAATAGAAGTAAACAACAAGCTGTACAATATAATTTTTGTATTGGAAGTTAACTGACTCACGTTTATTGAATATTAAGTTAAAGTAAGATCAACTCTATTGTAGTACTAGTTAGAACTACAATTTGAACAACCGATTGTCTATCTTAACATTCTATAGGACCTCATAAATACACAAATCACTATTATCTAAAACAAATAATTTTGTGTTTAATATTTTCAATATTATAATATTTAAATCAATGATTATCTTGTTAATAACTAAAATCATTGTAGTATACTTTGCTCGTTACTAACGAGTTGTAACAATCACGGAAATGTTCCATTAGATGTAATATCCTTGATCGATCGAGTCTTTTGGCAGTATATTTAAGTAGATCACTATCATGTTAATAAAAATTATTTGTGTCTTTGGAGTGTATGTTTTTTTCTAAATTATTATATGTTTAAATTTAAAAATAAATACCATTTATATCTTTTTATGATACAGTGTTTCTCCGATACTTTCTTATCAACATCCTGCTATATTAATACTTGCTCGTGGTGGTTCTAAAGGAATACCATTGAAGAATATTCAAATAGTAGGTGGTATTAGCCTTCTAGCTCGTAATATACTAACCGCAAAGAGGGCTGGATTCCAGGATATAACAGTGTCAACAGATCACCCCTTAATAGCTTTAGAAGCTCTTAAATGTAAGTAGAAATGTATAAAATACACACAAAAACATAAATGTTGAATTTAAATTAAATCATTAATCTTTCAGATAAGGTCGATATTTTTAAGAGAAGTTATGTTACAGCAACAGATTGGGCTCCCTCAATATGGGGCGTGTCCGAATTTATTAACAGTAGATTGGATGTAAAAATTGTAGCCCTTCTGCAGACAACATCTCCGTTTATGAAAGCCAAGGATCTTTATTCTTCATTTCGCAAGCTTAACTTTCCAGAACCATTTGATTGCATATTTTCTGTTAAAAGGTAATTTCTTAATAAAGGTAAATTTTGATGAAGCCTAAAAAAAAACAAATAACAATTTTAACATCTTATTTTTAGAGAACACCAACTTCGATGGTGTCATGATGGTCTTGGCACAACGCCATTAAATTTTAAATATAACAGTCGTCCACGGAGACAGGATTGGAATGGCGAATTTATTGAGACTGGAGCTTTTTATATATCAAGGAGAGAACTTATTTTAAAAGGCTATCTGCAAAACAAAAAGTAACATATTTGTATATTTTTATTATATTTATTTCACATAAAATAATATAATAACGCAAAACGAAACGTAAACGTCAAAAGTGTGTGTTTTCTTTTCCGGTTTCCGGACGTGGCAACTTTTCTAAACAAGTTTATGACATAATGGAAAACATTTATTTATTTTATAGTTATTTTTATTAGAATTGCTCATTGACGTGATATTTGAAATAAAAAAAACAAGTAGCTTTTTGGTATGATTACAGTTGTACTATATGGGAAGTATCACCACAGGACAGTTTAGAAATAGATACAATATACGATTTGCAACTTGCAAATATTTTAATTTCCAATAATCTAATATAAAAAAACAGGTAAGTTGTATGTGAAATATACTATAATAATTAAAAAATATTATTGAGCACAAACAATATTTTTACACATCACAGTGCTCTAAGAATTATTAAAATATTACTCATTAATTATAAAGGCTTAATAGAATATTAAATTACCCAGAACAGAATTTATACATTTTTGATTAAGTGTGTGACTGTTAATGCGCAATGTCTGCTTCGTTCGGTGAATTTGTTGAATTCGGCAGAAAGTGGGGAATGGAGCGTCTTAACACAAAATTTTCTCCACCTACCTTGCTGTGCGGTATACAGCATGAAGCTAAAAATAATAATATTATATTATTAATACATTAACAGTATGTATAGTTTTTAAATTTATTAGTACAGTAGATTATTTGAATTTCTAAATGTTAAACACATGTCGTTTTTTATCAGTTTTGTAATGTCCTGCATTAATATTCTTATTATCACAAAACATTAATATGCTTTTTTTACAGATATATTCTGGTTACATTTAAAATTAGTTACAGTTACAATTAGTTACAGCTTAAATTTTAAATCTTTTATTTTCATAAAAATATTGGCATCTTTTAATTTCAAAAAATATTGGAATATATCAAGGAACATAAAGATATTGAGACTGTTATGCTTTAGAGGCACAGTATCTGATGGTAAATGTATCAGTTGTGAGTTCGATTCCCTCTTGGAGGAATGAATTATTTTCATTTTCCTTGGTCTAGTGTTGTCTTGTGACAAAATACAGTGTTTAGTTCTGTCACTCATCATTACACTAGGATCACTCTGCCTACACTGCTATAGGTACAGTATGAAGCTATTAAAAATATATAAAAACATAATTACTTAATAGAGATAAATACCTTAATATCTATTTAGAATATTGTTTTTTCAATATCTTCAAGTTATTTGAGAATTGAATTCATAAACAACTAACTACAATATATATCAAAGCAATTTAAGTATCAAACAAATTTCAGTGAACATGTCAGGAAATTCTGAAGAAGTAACATTTGAAGAACTTGAAGCAACAGATGTAATTAGTGTTGAATTAGTTCCTGAAAGAAAAGGGTTAATACTAAAACATTGTGAATATTATGTAAGCTCTCGTAGACACGGAACCACAGTCACAAGGAGATACAACGAATTTGTGCAGCTTTATGACATTTTGTATGTTAAATATCCTTATCGGTAAGTTGTATATGAGATATTACAATCCCATTTATGGTTAATAAATTATTATCATTTTCTTGTTCTGGTAATTTTTATTAAAAAAAAAATTGTGAGCAGAGCCAATGTACTAGTTGGGTGGCTAACTGCAATGCAGCTTGGTGGATTGTTGAATTTATAAATTACAAATGAACAGAAAAAGTCATTGACTAAACATATTGCATAAATCTGTTCATCGAAACTTTTCATCAGAAATCTTTTTAATTTTTAAGGTGGAGCAATTACAGGAATTGGTCCCTAATCTTCTAATACCTCCTCATATGATGATGCTTTAAAATATTTTTGTTACTTAACCTAGGTTTAATATCAGGTTTCCTCTTGAAATATGCTTGAAAAATTATTTAGTAAAACACATCTGTAAATGACAATTAAATATATAATATAATTTTGTCATTGTCATATGTTTATTCAGTTGGTGATATTAATATAATTTTATATAATTTTTTACTTTGTTCTGTATATTATTTGTGCCATATGACGTCGTCGAAGTATTTGATATTTTTTTTATTGACTTCGCCGAAGTTTCGGAAAGTAGAGATTCTCTACTTTCCGAAAGCTCCGCTCCGCTCTACGTGTATAAGCGAAAAGCTGCTTAATATATATTTTTCTTTATTACTCAATACAATTATTTATGTCAAAATTAGTATCATATTTTATACATATTATTTTTCTTACATTACAGCGCAGTATGTAGTCTACCACCCAAACGGGTGGTTGTTGGTGGTGGCAGTTCCCTGTTCCTGCAGCGTCGTCGAGCGGCCCTACAACGCTGGTTGACCCTCGTCGCAAGACATCCTGTGTTAGCACATGATGCTGATCTGAGAATATTTTTATGTGAAACATCACCCAGGCTGGAGAGACCGAAACATGATGAGTTTATATTGGCTGGTACACAGGAGGATAATCCAGTAAGGGAAATTCTAGTGAAATCCTACTAATATTATAGTTGTGCAAGTTTGCGAACTTAGATGTTTGTTCTACTTTAACATAAAAACTATTAAAAGGATTTAGAAGAAGCTTCTAACAAAAAGAGAGTGCATCTAACCATAAATGCCATGTTTGTGAATTTGAAGACCAATTTAAAGTATAAATTACTTTAATTTCCACACTAGGGCAGACAAATAGCGGCGCTAAGCTCCATTACTGAATACGTTGCAAGTTAAGCAGCAAAATTAACATTTTATATATCTTACTTAAATATAAGTTATGGCAATAGAAAATATTAGAGATGCGCCGAATATTCGTTTTGTATTCGGTATCGTTCTCAGCGGGTGAATATGCTTGTCCAGTTTGGCACTGCTCCGCTCATGCGAAGGAGATAGACATAGCATAACCATAACCGAATAATTCGGCCGAATACGATATTGGCCGAATACGGCACTACGATATTGAAAAAGATGATATATATACCGAATACCAAACGAATGTTCGGCGCATCTCTAGAAAATATCAATTTTAAGATATTAAAACTGATATATTCTATTTTGTGTATATGAATGTTAAATGGCAACTGTATATTATTTCATGGTTCACTTTTTCAAGCATCTCTTTTACCATGGGAATACTAGGTATGTACTAGCTAACTACTTACTGTTTTGTATTAAGGGTAATCAAGTTTGAAATTATTATTTAGTAATTTATTTATTTGTTTACATATAAAACTATATTGTATTTATATTACAATTTTAAAGACTAAGCTAAAGAAGATTTATGATTAAATTAAATACAATATTTTAATTAATTGCTATGTATTATTACGGACATTAACAGTGTTATGTTGCACTTTTATGCTTAGAACGAAATGAGAACTGACGAAATGCAAGAAGCCTTTGCATCTGAACAAGAAGAGTTGCGGTTGACACAGTTAGGGATAGGTCGTCTGTTTAAAATTTTTGAAAAAGGTTGGTCTATTATTTATTTTTTTCATAATTAAATATAATTGGATTCCTAACAGGAACTAGATTATAATATTAGCTTCTTTTTACCTATCCTGTTAATTGCGGGATACAGGATGAAGATAAAAAAGGATTAAAATGTATTTCTTTAAATTGTATCTGGCTATAACAAAATTTCATAACACTTAAATATATTTATTCAATTCCTCAGTGGAATCTCGGTGCTCCTCCGAACGCGCGGACATACGCGAGCTGGGCGCGGCGCTCACGGCGCTGGCGTCGCCCGCCGCCGCCGACTCGCCGCGGTGGACGCGCATGCGCGACTCCGTCGCTGCTGCTGCCAGGTTAATATTTTTAATTTTATACTCATGTTTTATTGGAAAATTTATGGTTTTGAGTTCGATGCCCACTCGGAGGTATATTTTTTATTTCCCTGTTCTTGTAGATAAAGCTCAGTGTGGAGTTTCGCCACTCCACTTGCTGGATATCTTGAAAAATTCGACGGAAAGTGGGAAATGGAGTGTCTTAAGCTTTGCTATATGGAGAAGCGTTTTTTTAAGTAATTTATATTTAACGTTTATTTATTTAGAGTGGTTAAGTAAAGTAATGCCGCTAAGTCGTTAAATATCAGTGGATGAAATATTCTTATAAAAAAAACACATCCAAACACCGCCATCACCTGTTAGTTTGAAACAAAGAATAAAAAAAGCTTCTTATCAAATCTCCAGGCTGGCAACAGAAACAGCCTCCCTAACAGACGACATGGAGGACGAAGAGGCCATAGACCGCATGGCGCTAGCGCTAGACGCGCTGAGTGCATACCGCCAGCTCTGCGCGCGTCTCACCCGAGGCCTCCACGCGGAGAGGGCGGCTGCCGCCACCGCCCCCGCCGCACCGCACGCCCCCGCGGCCCCCGCCGCCCGCGCGCTGCGGGCCAGGCATAGATATGCGTTGCGGTGTGCTGTACAGGTGGGGAGCATGCACTTATAGCATATGTTCTCCTGGTACTTCCAAGTAGTTTTTTGCGTAGTGTATAAGTGTGACCATATATGTTCTGGTAGTTTTTGTTGTTGTCCTGGTACTTCTTTCTTCTATTATTTTTCACTATAATAGTAACATAATCAATATGTTGCTCTATTTGGTCAATCAACATGAAACCAGCGATACACTGAGCGCATGCAAACATTCTGGCGCTTCATGTTGTCCTGGTACTTGGATGTCTATGTGAAAGTATGGCAGCGCTAGCGCTGTATGTATTTAGTACGGTTAGCGCAGGCTAACGCTAGCCGTACTAAATACATGTAATATGGCTCCAGCTCTGTGCGCGCTCAGTTAGTTAGTTAGATTGTGGTGTGTTGTACAGGTGTTGATGTACATCCTTATAGTTTATGTTCTCTTGGTAGTTCTGTGTGAATCAATACTTATTACTCTGTGGAGTGTGTGCTGTAAAGATGGTTCATACATATCTTTAGTTTGTACTCTCGATAGTATCACATTAATCGCGGGCGCGATATGCACTTTACAGTAAAGTACTGCTGTACAGGTAAATTACACAACTTAGTACCTTCTGGTCTCCTGGTACATTGCAGTCGATTTCTTCAAACTTCGTGTGTTGTGTTCTGTATAAGTATGGTCGGTATGGTGTGTGTTAAGTATTTTTATTTTTTTAATGTTTATTGGGGTAAACAAACAGTGCATATACATGTAATGAGAAAAAGCGTAACAAAATATATAAATAAAATAAATGTAAAGAGGCCGGTCGTGGCGCAGCGGCACGAGGTGTGACTGCAAAACCGACTGGTTGTGGGTTCGATCCCCACTCGAGGAGATGAAATATTTACTTAAATTTATATTTCCATTTCTTCGCTCTGGTGTCGAGGTTAAGCGCGGCGTTGAGTTCTGCCACTCAACACGCAATGCCTCCAGAATTCGGCAGAAAGTGGGGAACGGAGTGTCTTAACACTAGGTTCTCTCTGCCTACCCTGCTGTGTGCGGGATACAGCGTGAAGCTAATTTTTGTTTTTTAATAAATGTAATATAATATAATCTAAATAATAACATAATTAATAATAACATACTTACTGTGCATGGATGGTATAAGTTCTGGTGGCTTATGTTATCCTGGTCCTCCCACATCACAACCATCTATTATTTGAAATTTATATTTATTTATATATTATATTATTATTATATAATTATTATATTATTATTATTATTATTATATTATTATTATTAATTTATTTTTTATATTATATAATATTTATTATATATATTTATTTAACCAACCATATCCTTAACAATTTTAATTAATTTGCAAATTGATCTTTTTGAAAATTGATTCGATTGAAAAAATCATTACATTATTTCTATTGATTTGTAATTTGGTAGTTGCCACACTTAACATACGATTGTGTTTTGTTTTTATTATGTTGCTCCGGATTACTTATACGAAGTAAGCAATGCGTAGTAACTAAGCATGATGCATAAACGAACAGACAAAAATTTTCAAAAGTCATTTTGTGTTATGAGTTCTATTAATAATCAGCTTCACGCTGTATCCCGCACACAGCAGGGTAGGCAGAGGGAACCTCGTGTTAAGACACTCCGTTTCCCACTTTCTGGAGGCATTGCGTGCTGAGTGGCGGAACTCAACGCCGCGCTTTGAATTGACGGCAGAGCGAAGAAATGAAAATATAAATAAATGTAAATAAATATTTCACTTTCTCGAATGGGGATCGTACCCACAACCAGTCGATTTTACAGTCACACTTTGTGCCTCTGTGTCACGACCGGCCTCAACTACATTAATAAATGCCCCAAATGATAGTTTTTTTCATATTATATCTTCCATATACAAACACGTATAAATAACATTTTGTTATATGTATAGATGGGAAATATAAAGCNTTTAAAAAAAAAAAGGCAAACGAGCGTTCGGGTCACCTGATGGTAAGTGATCACCGCCGCCCACGACCCCGTGCAACACCAGAGGAGCTGCAGGTGCGTTGCCTGCCTGTAAGGTGGGTTGGGCGCCGGAGCCCGGCATTACCTGATGCGAAACGCAGTGGCACAAAGCCACTACTTCACGCCGGTTTTAAATGCCCGGGGGTGGTAATGATCCGGTCGAGTCTGCCCATTCGTGTTGCCATTGCTGGCGACGTGACTCTACCACACGTACTTTAGTTGCCTCTTACAACACCACCAGTACCAGGATGATCCTATTCTAGGCCAGGATCACACGGCAAAACTGTGTTTACTATTTGACTTGTTTACTATTTGACTACGTTTAAATTAAAAAAATATATACTTTTGTGTGATTTAATGTCAATTAAATGCTAAATGACATCTTTGAATGCAACTTTTAATGTAATTTTACTATATATAATAAAACATTAGATGTTCAATAATATGAAAATGCATACAGCTATGGTGGCAGGAATAATTAATTATATAGAAGACCAAAATGTATAATCTACTGTGATACATGGAATATCAATGCTAGTATTAGTATAATGCAATAATTTAGTTTTATAAAAATATATTTAATCTGTTACTTTATACATATTGATAATAAACATATAACGTACATTTTATACATTCTTTTACTGTTTCCCTTTCAATTAGAGTTTTTGTCTGTATTATACCTACATACATAAATAATTTATGGGTTCCAATCTCATAAGGGCTAAATTTTGTAATTTACATACGAAGGTCCGCCTTTTCAAAATAAATAAATCTAAAAATAAAGAGGTCATTGATTATATTTTTACATTTTTTTGGTTACTGGATTAAATTCCTATGGCGTAGATGGAGGTTCAATTTCCTTTTAATTTTCTCACGTAAGGCAGATGTATTTAACTATGCTCAACAGGAACAATTGTTGTCCGAGTGTTTAAAGTAACAAACCCAGAAATTTTATAATACCTTATTATACACACCCTAGAATTCGCTCAAAATTCTTAAATCAATGATAGAATGGTGTCATGACGCAATGTTTAGGTGAAGAGAAATATTTATAATCAAAATATATCACGTAACACAAAAAGAGTGTCATCTATTTACAAACAAATCTTCTATTGTCTTTTAAATCGGCTCAAACACATCGTTGCCTAATCCTTTCAGTCATGGATCACATTCGGACTGTTCTAGCTGTAATCTTTTTATTTATATTTGCTGTGGTCGCCCAACACACACGCTTATTAAGAAAAAGATACCGGCCCATCTATCATATAACCGCCCCTGAAGGTTGGATCAGCAATCCAACTGGCTTTGCGTTCTACAAGCGTCAATATCACATTTTCTATCAATACCATTCATATAATGGCGCTTGGGGCCATATGAATTGGGGACACGCTGTAAGCAAGAATTTAGTTGATTGGATACATTACCCATCTGCATTATTACCAAATGACTATTACGACCGCCATGGCTGTTTCGCAGGTTCAACTATTGTTAATAGAAATTTTCTAATGCTTTTTTACACAGGACGAATTTTAGCCGAAAAAGAAACTTATGAAACGCAAAATATCGCTGTGAGCGGAGACGGAGTGTTCTTTCAGAAATATTTATACAATCCTATAATAAGGCAATCGCCGAATGGATTAGGAGAATTCAGAAATCCTAAGGTATGGCGTTTTGCCCGACGTTGGTACATGATAGTTGGAAATACATCGACGAAAAGACATGGCCAGCTATTATTATATACGTCTGAAGACTTATTTAATTGGAATTTTAATAATACTTTGGTTACATCTTATGGAGATATGGGTTATATATGGGAGAACCCAGATCTGTTCGAATTAGATGGTATGCATGTTTTAATAATATCAGTCCAAGGCATGGAATTAGATGGATGGAGATTTAGAAATCTATGTCAAACGGGCTACGTAATTGGACATTTCAATCACTACAAAGGTCGATTTGATGATATAGAAGTGTCGATCGCCACGTTCAATCAACTTGACTACGGTCACGATTTCTACGGTGCCAAATCTATGGTTGCCACTGACGGAAGAAGGATTCTTATCGCATGGCTCGGAATGTGGGATAGTGAATTAAAAGAATCTACTTTTGGATGGGCAAGCATGCTGACAATTGTTCGGGAACTACGTTTAAATGAAAACGGGGTCCTCCTCATGTTTCCTATAAGAGAAATGGAAGAGCTACGAGGTGAATTGTTAGAAGACGCGTGGTACAGTCCAGGGGAAACATTCCCAGCGGAGAGCAAGTCGTTCGAGTTGACTGTGAACTCGACATCCGTTTACTACGATGTAGGGCTCGTCTTCGAATGGAAACTAGGTCGACTTACTATAGGATATTCAGCAGAACATGGATACGTGAGCATCGATCGTGGTGGTATAGATGGTATTAGGCGTGCGTATTGGTCTCCCGTTAGTCACGTTTATATGAGAATTTTCGTAGATTTCAGTTCGATAGAGTTATTTTGTGGGAATGGCGAAGTTGTGTTCTCTAGTAGAATATATCCAAAGACGATGCGTGTCCGCGTCGTTGGTAATTCACAATTGTATATTACACAATATAAGATACGGCGCAGTGTTGGTTTTGACAGTGAAATAGTGCAACGACTCAATTTAGCAATAAATCCTTATCAAAGTTAATTTTTATTATGACATTAATTTTATATTGTAATGTTAAAAAGTAAGTAGGTACTTATCGTAACATGCAGTCGACTATTTAGGTAATATTTAACTTTAAGTCATAATTATATTAGGTAGGTACCTATTATTATTGCAAAGTGGGGAATGGAGTGTCTTAGCACTTCAGGTTCCCTCTGCCTTCCTTGCTATGGTGTATTGCAAGATTAAAAGGTTTTACTTTTCATTTGTTGTTGCTAGTTAATAAAAAAATATTAAGCGGAAGCGTCCTTTTTGTGTCAAGAATATCAACACTGAAATTTAAAAAAAAAGTTTCCAAAGTAGGTGCTTCCTTATCACATTACCTACCAAACAGATCAATTGGTCATCAAACTCGCCGATAAAAATATTTAAAAACTAAAAAGAAGTCTTAATTTTCCTCATAATTACAAAAAAATGTGTTGGGTGCAACTCCAGTATCGTACTTTAACTACTAGGTTTTAGGGTTTTTTTTTCAGGTAAATGTAATAATAACAAAAATAAAATAATAAAATCTTTAGCCTTATAATTAATGGGACGAATCTTATTCAGTAATCTTAGTAATGTTAGTCGAGTCCCTCATGGCGTAGGACACATATTGGTGTGACTGTAACGTCATGTCACGGTTGTGGCTTCGATTCCCATTCGGGGAATGAAGTATTATTTAAAATAAATAAATATATAAATCAGCTTCACGCTGTATCCCGCACACAGGCAGGCAGAGGGAACCTAGTTTTAAGACACTCCTTTCGTCACTTGCCGCCAAGTTCTGGAGGCATTACGTGTTGAGTGGCGGAACTCAACGCCGCGCTTTGCCTCGACATCAGAGCGAAGAAATGAAAATATAACTGTAAATAGTCATAAACAACCAGTCAATTTTAAAGTCACACTTTGTGCCCCTGCTCCACGACTGAGGCCAGTCGTGGAGGAGGGGCTCAAAGTGTGAGTGTTATTATTTTCTTATTAATTACTAATTATTATTTATTAATATTAAAATATCTGTTTACAATGATAAATGCGGGATACAGCGTGAAGCTTAGTAGACTTTAATTGAATATGGGCTCCGCAAAAACCTAAGAACGTTAAATATCTTCTTAATTTATTCTCCACATTCATTCTTGGTAATTATCAGATACATAGTTAAATAATCTCAACAGGAAAATAATCAAATTGCAAATAATAAAAATACAGCTAGTGTAGTCAAGGTGGTATTAGTTACGCTTTCCAGAGAAATGAGTTCCCGGGATTTCCCGTTTGAAACAATTTTGGAAATCCCGTGTGATGAATATCTTGTTTACTCGATAAGTTTTTATAAAAAGGTAAAGTCCATGATTAATTTTAACGTAGTATTATTTTTGGAAGTATTTTCACAGATATTATTAATATTGTTTGTTAAGACAGCTATTAAGCTACATATGTAAATTTTTTGAGGCCAGTAGTGGTGCAGCGGCGCAAAGTGTGACTGTAAAACCGACTGGTTTTGGATTTGATCCTAACTAAAAAAAATTTCCTAACTAAAAAAAATTTCCATTTCTTCGCTCTGGTGTCGAGGCAAAAGGGCGGCGTTGAGTTCTGCCACTCAACGCGCAATGCCTCCAGAATTCGGCAGAAAGTGGAGAACGGAGTGTCTTAACACTACCTTCCTTCTGCCTACCCTGCTGTGTGCGGGATACAGCGTGAAGCTGATTATTATTTATTATAATAGTTATTACAATGTAATATAATATTTAACAAAATAGGAGCAAGTTAAGTCTTAAGTTTAAAGTCTAAATAAGATCCATTATCTAGTTAATTACATATGTATATGCACCAACTTTTGGATGTTATATTAACCAGATTTTCTGGTAATTTATGAAAATAAAATCACGGCTTGGAATATCCAAAAACTTCAACTCTCGAGGACAATAAAAGTTTTAATGATCTTTCATATTAGTAACAAAATAAATATTATATAATAGCATAACTTAAAATGTTCTTAATGTAGAAAGTTAGTTAGTCAAAAGTACCGTTCATTTAAAGGAAAACTTCACTATTTAGGTACGTAAGTTTACACGTGTAACAAAATTATTACCTTAAAATAAGTAATTGTTTAATATATTATTAATTAATAACTAACAGTAGAGGCACAGCGAATAATATTCAATACTAGTGAACCGCTCGCGGCTTCGCCCGCTTATACAACAACATTAAATTTCTCATTTTAACTACTTTCGTGATAACATTATGATGATTTAAAGATAATATCCGTACAGATACGGATAATGATAGCTAAAGTTTTGACTAATTCAATAAAACACTTACTAATTTTGTAGCAATATTGTCGCGTGTATTTTTATTGACATATTTTTTTTTATTTTAAAACCGATTAAAATAAAAATAACACTAAATGTTAAGGAAAGTTTGACAAAAAATCAATGATGAAAAATTGCATTTCCGTTTGTCAAACCGTTTCTGAGATTAGGGTGCACAATCGAATAGACAAACACCAAAGTGATAAAGAGACTAAAAATTAAAAAAAAAACATTATTTTGGATTCTATTACATTGAGAAATAAATAATAGATACAGAGCCCCCAATAATAGTTTTTTTCATAAATTAGATAGAAGATTCTATATACAGACGGTGACGAATTACAGTTTTATTATATGTATAGACTATAAATAGATGTTTATGTTTAAATATGATAAACAAAGGATTTATATTTAATATTTCATTTTTGCAAATATTTCACCAAGAAACCCAGTACTATTTTAGCATACTTTCTTTTAAGATTAACATAGAAATTACTTTTCACAGTTGCGTGGTCAAATCTTATAAAGCAATGCTTAAATTAGAAGACTTCAGCCTCATCCCGAGAGATTCTTTGGACTTTAATATCATTTCACCCACGCGTCGTTTATGTCCCTTGTGTATCTCAATGGAAACAAAGGGAACCTTTTTTAATAATGTATTTTGGAGCAAAATTTCGTTCTATATTTAAATATATTTAAGGACTGATTACGACTCTATTGCAACGAAATAAGGTGTGTTTTTGAAAGTAAAGTACAAGTTGCTGTACTAAACTACTGTTGGAGACCGTTAACGTCACGGTTTATGACGTCACAAAACTTTATAATAGAATGTGAAGATAGAGGTGATTTTTTTTAGAAGAAAAATAATATGGAACTAACAATAATTGAGGCCAGTCGTGGAGCAGGGGCACAAAGTGTGACTGTAAAATCGACTGGTTGTGGGTTCGATCCCCACTCGAGGAAATGAAATATTTATTTACATTTATATTTTCATTTTTCGCTCTGGTGTCAAGACAACGCCCAGCGTTGAGTTCCGCCACTCAATATGCAACGCCTCCAGAACTCGGCGGAAAGTGAGGAACGGAGTGTCTTAACACTAGGTAACCTCAGCCTACCCTGCTGTGTGCGGAATACAGCGTGAAGCTGAAGAAGAAGAAGGCTAATAATAATATCTGTGGAACCTAATTTGAGGCCGTCGTGGCACAAATGTGTGACTATAAATTCGACTGTTGTGGGTTCAATCCCTACTCAGGGGAGTAAAATATTACTTATTAATATTTTCATTTCTTTGCTCTTGTAACAAGGCAAAGCTCGACATTGAGTTCCGCCACTTAACACGCTCAAAAAATCGGCAGAAAATGGAGAACGACATGTCTAAACACTACGTTCCCTCTGCCTACCCTGTTATATGCAGGATACAGCGGGAAACTGGAAAAAAAGAATAATATGGCTGCTATAAGGCAATATATATGGCTATCGTTAAGTACAATGCAACCGAATTAATATTAAAGAGATTAAAAATTATATCATATCAGACCACTTAACATAAATTATACTATTATCAAAAGACATATTATTGAATTTTGTACATTATTTATCATAATATTTATTAACTCATTTGGGTTGTTACTCACTTTTTGTACTTCTGGGTATTCTACTTTTATCTAAAATTTTAATCTTTGAATTTGTTGAGTTGTTAGCTTTTTACTTTCCAAGTTTTTCGGGTAATTTAACAACCCTAGAACCGCTTTAAAAAAAAAACATTCATAAAAACTATTATATATATTATTCAAGACATTAGTTACATAGTATATAATCATTAGTTCATTATTAGATAAAATTATTTCAAAAAATTCAAAAGTGAAAAATAATGAAAGTTTATAACAACCTATTTCTATAATCTTAGATTTATCATCATCCTATATATAGATTTTTAATATTTCTCTACGAGACGTTACATATAGAAATAGAAAAAAACTTATTAATAAGCTTCAAAGTAAAGAAATATTGTCAAGTTATCGTAGAATTTTAGTTTTTGTTGCATGAATAAAGTTATTTCAAAAATGAAAATAATATTTAAATGTATTATCAAATGTGGGTAATCATCTTACAACTAATATAGCAACATTTCTTAGAGCTGTCAACATTAAGAATGGGGTAGGAGGAGGAGTGGTAAAAGGTTAAAAATTGAATGAGTTTCGCGTAGAACTTCATAGAGTGAGTACATACGTACGAAGGAATGTTTTAGCATATGTTTTGTGAGAAGTGAAAAATAACTTAAAAATGTCTAAAATAATTTGTTTATTAATAGCAAGCTTCAGTTTTACTTTTGTAAACACAGATACTCCGTTAAAATTCTATCAAGAAAAGGTAAGCAAAGTTTATTTGTAACTTACGCTAACGAAACTTGCCAAAGTAGTAAAACTTCTTTCCATTGTGATAATATTATCTCAGCCTACAACTACATTTGATCGAATTCTAATTAAGTATAATTTAAAATTAAAAATCACAATATTGCATATATTTCTTATATTAATTTTTATTTTTTAAAACATCTAAATATACTTTCACTAATATGGCATATGACATGGTTTGTTACTTATGTCTTATTTTGCAATACTTTTAACATGTTAGCCTAATGTATGTAAATATTCCAATATAACCTTATTTATTAAATAAAAGGGATTATTTATCTACATAGTAAACAAAAAATATATTGGGTATACAGTAGTTATTATCATATCTCTAATCTATTATTTAATTATTTGCATTGATATTAGGTTTTTATCATATTGTTTATATTAGGAAGCCATTTAAGTATCAGCTTCATACTTTTCCACAAGTGGATGGGGAGATCAAAGCCTCAATCATTAAGTTTACAGTTGGACACTGTCCCACTGGAACTTCAGAATTACGCACCTTAAAATTATATAAGCAGCAGTTAAGGTGCAGAAATAAATTATTATATATACAAAATATACATAAATATATTATGTGTTTTAACTATTAATTATTAGTAATATAAAAAAGAAAATATTCATCTGTTCAAGTGATATAGTATTAAAAAATTATACACTTAGAGAAACTAGTAACTTCTATACATTCACTTAAGAATAATAAAATGTTCTATAACTCTTTTAAGTTAATTTGTACATCATCTATGACATCTATGATTTACTTCTAAGTAAAAATGAAAAATTTATAGTAACAAAATCTTTTATAGCACGCAATGCCTCCAGAATTTGGAGGAAAGAGGAGAAGAGAGTGTCTTAACTCTAGGTGCGGGATACAGCGTGAAGCTGATTTATTGATTTATTTTATTTTTTATTATAAAGCAGCAATAGTAGAATCATTTTAAATTTATATCAGTAGAGAGAGCAGCTTTAAAGATTTTGTTATAATTTCTTAATTTGTTGAAGATATTTTTATAAGCAGATTGATTATCATATTATAATTATAAAATTATAATATCTTTACATAACACTTATTGAGTGGCCATAACTACTACAAATAATGGTTGTGAATACTTAATGACCTTATGACTTATATTGAACAGAACACTTTCACAGTACCACAAGGTCAGAGCTAGTTATAGTATATCTTGTCTAATTATTTATACCTATTTCCTATAGTATCCTCAAATACACTTTTTGTAAGCTATTAAACAATAAACAACAAGGTTGAACTATCAAAAAATCCCAATATAAAAAGGTCAATAAAAATTAAGATTGTAAAGAGTGAATATGTGAGTTTTAAAATATTTTTGACATGGCCATTATGTTTTAGTGTACACTATATATATTTGAGGAATTCCCAAAAGATTGGTGATAGTTAAAGAAATTGTAATAAAGAATGTACTTTCCGAGTAGGCGCCGTGGCACAGCGTGTGATTGTCGCGACAGTTGTGGGTCGAACCCACTGTGGGGGTATGAATTATTTTATATTTTTATTTTCTCGCTCTGGTAAGAAGAGAAAGCGCAGCGTTAAATTCCGTCACTCACCACGTGATATCTCAAAAGTTCGGCAGAAAATGGGCAACGGAGTGTCTTGACACTAAATTTCGTCTGCCTTGTTATATCCGGGATCATGCGTGAAGCTAAAAAAATCTGTTGTACATTTAGAATTGCCTTATCATTTTCTAGAATTACATTCAATTTGTTATTCTCAGAACTTCCACGAGGCACAAGAACTGACAGACAACAACATCAAGGACATAGCGAAACTATCAGATAGGCAACACTTTCGGAAAGTTCTAGACGAAATCTTAATACCACGAGTGGTTGGTTCCGAAAATCATGAAAAAGTTGGTAATTATATACGTGATGAGATGAAAGGCCTAGGATGGGAGGTCACAGAAGACTCCTTCACCGACCAAACTCCTGTGTTCGGAGAATTGAATTTTAGGAATATTATAGCCAAGTTGAATCCCAATGCCGATAGATATTTGGTACTCGCGTGCCATTATGATAGTAAATATACGAGGGAACATGTGTTTGTTGGTAAGTTTTACTATTCAGGTTAAATATATCACTTTCTTTATAGATTATTGGGTTGGTTCAAATCTGATTATATTGTTTTTTTTTATTTCCTTTGATTTGTTTTTTGAAGACGAACTTATTACTCAAATGTTAGGTCAACGTAAGATACTTCCTCTTTTTTCTGCTAAATGGGTCAAAATATATAAGACCTAAAATCAGCCATTTTTTTATTCGTTTGTTATTTGGAAACCTATTGACCTAAATATAAACTTCACAGGATTACACAACGCACAACAAGCGGTAAAAATTATAAATTCTAAACACACTCCTGACATTGTACTTAAATTGTTTTTAGGAGCGACAGACTCGGCAGTGCCGTGCGCCATGATGATCAATCTTGCGGCAGTAATGTCTAAGCAACTTGACAAATTAAAGAATTCGTCGCCAAGCCTCATGTTCATTTTCTTTGACGGTGAAGAGGCTTTCAGGCAATGGGGCCCAAGAGATTCCATATATGGGGCCCGGCATTTGGCCAAAATGTGGCACGGAATGCCTTATAAGGATGGAGCCAGTCATTTGCAGAGAATGGTGAGTTTCAATGTTTTTAAATAAACATAAAGTACACGTTAACACATTATTATAATATTATAAAGATACTATAGCATTTAGTTATTAATCATATGTTAGTAATTTTTTAAAATGTCATAATCATATATGGTTTGCTTTTTATGTAAATTAAATTAAATCAGCTTCACGCTGTATCCCGCGCACAGCAGGGTAGGCAAAGGGAACTCAGTGTTAAGACTTTTTGTTATTCTCCACTTTCCGACAAATTCTGGAGGCATAGGGAGTTGAGTGGCGGGATTCAACGCCACGCTTTACCTCGACACTAGAGCGAAGAAATGAATATATACCTTTAAACAAATATTTAATTTCCTCGAGTGAGGATCGAACTCACAACCAGTCGCGTTTACAGTCTCACTTTGTGCTCCTGCGCTACAGTCGTAGAGTATAATGTATAAGTATAATGAGGCCATACTTATACATTATAATTATGTCTTATTAATTTATTTTTAAAGCTTTTCCCGTATATGAAGTTAATTATTACCCTAATGCATTTAAAATAATTTTAAGAACTGATGTTAATACTTTATTGGTATCGTACGTATTTCTTCGTACTTTATTCGTACAAATGTATAAATGTTTACAATTATGGGAAGTCTAATATCCCTATCACTTTTTGTTTGGTATTCTACACATCCGTCTTTTAGTGACGTCGCTGTGCTAAGTCACTGAGGTAACATTTATTTTCAACTTTACAATAAAAATATCGCACAAGACAAGACACTCTGTTTTCCACTTACCTCCGGAATTTGATAAGTATCGTGTTGATTAGCGAGACTCAACGCTTTGAAGGGAAATTCAAATAATTTATTTCTCACATTAGGTTTAGGCCGTAGGTACTACGTCGGCCGTAGGTAATACGCGGCGGTTTAGCCGCGTATTTAAACCGTTTGATAAAACTATAACTGTAACTAGCTTCACGCTTTATCCCTAGCGGGGTAGTCAGAGAGAACGGAGCACGAAACGCTACGGTCTCTACATACCTCTTTCGCTTAGCCCATTGTCATCAACCTCTTCATACATGCCCTCCGGGGGGTCCTCATGCTTTTTACGTGACCTTCCTTCAGTATCTTTGATACTGTGTTTTCGAAGTTCAACCGAGTTCTACCTCTCCAACCACTCACTTTTCCATTATAAATCTTTTTTGCCATTCTTTCATTACTCATTCGTTCGACGGCCCAAACCACCTGAGCATGTTCTTCTTCAGTCTCACCGTTGATTTCATGTTGTGTGTAATGGTTAGTTACCATATAAGCAACCGCACTGTTGGTTTTTTCCCATAACTGATTTTAAAACCGCTACTTGTTGCACAATGGCTAACGGATAAAACCGAACCAAAATTTCTAGTTCGTAAAACTTACAAGGGGAGTTCAATATATTTTCGGTATCGATATGATTTACTCAATAAATTCTAAGTTAGATTAATTATTTCATTAATGACACTATATGAGGGTATAAATATAAAATTTTACACATTTCTAATTATTAGTTTGCTAGTTATCCTTCGTTGACGACAAGTGAATAGACTGACGCGACAATGTTAAAGAAAATTGAGCACCGCGCTGTAATTAAATTCCTTATTAAACCAGGAAAAGTCAAAAAACCATTCATGAAGAGAAACAGCGACTAGTTTATCAAGAATCTGTACTTTTATTCTCTACTGTTCAAAAGAGGCGGAGAGAGCATGAAGACGACCCTCGCTCGGATGAAATTATAAAAAAAGTTGAGAAAATTCTCCTTCAAGTTGCCCGAATGAAGGGTTAAATGATAGCGAAGATGAATATTCTTCTCACACACACTATTCTTCTTTACTGCTTTAACTTTTCAAAAGTCAGTACATGGTGAGTCCCGCGAATGCTCACAGCACAACAGAAAGAAGTGCGATTCGAGTGTTGTAGGGAGTTTTTGGAGCTCTGTGCCGATCCGTGTAATCCTTCGAGTATTTTCGAAAGAATTGGTACTCGAGATGAAACGTGCGTTCAACACTATGACCTTGAAAGTAAACATGGAGACCATGCTATAGCACAAGAAAGGTACAGATCCAAAGAAATATATATTTTTTAACAATAGCGTTCGCTACGGCTACGGTTATTAGCGTACGTACGGTACGGCGTTCTGACGTTTTACAGTTTGCGAGAAAAAACCTATGGCTTTAGAAATTGAATCCACAACTATCGTTCTTACATATAGTCCGTCACTGCGCTACAATGGCCTTAATATCGTTTTCTTACAATACTTTGTTGTATCATACTGTTTTAATTTAACGATTGCAACCAGCGTTTATTTATTCATATCACACCCTTATCTATTGAATTATGAATGTTCCAATCCTTTAATCTGACGTTTACCGATTGCTTTATCTTTATTTTTTATAAACATCTCATATTTAAAATGTGAAAAACGATAAAAAAGCTGTAATTTATAACATCAACCAATACTCGAGGCCAATCGTGGCGCAGCGGTACGAGGTGTGACTGTAAAACCGACTGGTTGTGGGTTCGATTTCCACTCGAGGAGATGAAATATTTACTTAAATTTATATTTCCATTTCTTCGCTCTGGTGTCGAGGTTGAGCGCGGCGTTGATGCCTCCAGAATTCGGCAGAAAATGGGGAACGGAGTGTCTTAACACTAGGTTCCCTCTGCCTACCCTGCTGTGTGCGGGATACAGCGTGAAGCTGATTTAATTTTTGATTTATTTAAAAGGAATAAAGGAGTAATAAAAATGTAAAAATTTTGCAATGGGTACGGAAGTGAAAAAGTTTAACAACCACTGCTTTGTATGTGCATTTTTGCGGAAAGCCAGTAAGGAAATATTTAAACTCTAAGTAAATAACGATAAAGTATAAGACATTTGATGTTATTGTTTAGATTTAATAATTGGTAAAGTGTCCTGTTTTGCTAAATATGTAGTTTCCTACTTTGTATTTTTTATGGCAGATTTTTTTTGGCACTCTACCTTTATAAATAAATTAGGTACATTAAAATCAATAGATAAAAAATAATAATTTGATGAATACACATTCATATGTAGCTAATTGTACATCATTCAAAAAAATCGTGTCTTTAGAAACAATAATAAAAAATCTTTTATTTATATACAACATTGAACATACTGTAAAATGTATTTGCATCACTTCATTTATCTTCACACCATTCTAGGATAATAGTAATAATATACTGCTCTTTAATGAATCGGATTTAGATTGCGGAACACAACGCCGCACTTAATTTTTTTTCATTTAACCATACGACATCAAGTATCATTAATATAGATACCTCTTATGCTGATTTCGATATTGTCTGGCTCATACAATTACTTCCTCATAGTGCATTTGAAGTTGAACACTTAACTATCTTTAGCAGGTTATTTTACACCTATTGCGCTCAGGCTTTCGTCTTATAAAAAGGCAATGGCGGATAACGATGTATTTTTTTTATTGGGTCAAGCACTGTCGCTTGCTTACATATATTCTTGACTAGCGGCCCACTCGCGGTTTCGCACGCATACCACCTTTTATTATGCTGTATTTGTCAATAGATTGATACATTCATTCATGAACGCTACGTGGCTGTATGATAGGACGTCATCGGCGGCAAGGGCGCCCCCCGCAGAACTCTAGCCTAGGCTTGCGGCCGTAAAGAGAGCTTTGAATTATTTTAATTTTACATTTTCTCAAAAAATATACATCCAAATTACATGCTATATTTTCTTCATGATAAAATAAATTTCGCTCGTACCTTTTCAATATATATGTGAAATAAATCGATGAAATAACACCTTACGATTTTCAATTATTTTTTTATCCCAAAATGCTTTATTATTATATAATTAAATTGAATATTTTTGTCATACAATGTACTGGCGTATAATTAACTATGTGTGCAGCGCACGCGCATAAAGCAATTTTAAAGCAGTTCGAGGGCGTTCCTTATTATTGTTATTTCGTTATTTAAGGACTAACTACGTCTTACATCGTAATATTATATAGCCTATAGCACTTCTGAAGAGTGTAGCTTTCATACAAAACAAAAATAATATATATCAGACCAGTAGATCGGGAGATCTTAGCGTTTAAACAAACAAACAAACAAAATCTTCCGCTTTATTATATTAGTATAGATTTAAAACTCACGTCCACATTATTTTATAATAGAAATAGCAAGAATACATGTTATTTTACATAAGGTTATTTAGTATTCTTCTCTGAAACATCTAAATTCAAGGTAAGTCAATATTGATGAATACAGAATTATGTATATGTATGCGTTTGTTCGACACCATAGTAACCCAGATAATAAAGTAGTTGCGAACCTAAGTAGACTGTACTAGATCTAGGTCGTAGGTTGATTACCATTTAAGGGATTATTTAAACTTGCAAATATTTTTTTTGGCGCAAATGGAGACCACAAGTGTGCGAGTGGAAACGTGACGGTTGTGGTTCCGATTCCCACTTGGGGGATGGAATTTTTAATATTTTCATTTTTCGCTCTGGTAACAACGCAAAACGCAGCGTTGAGTTTCGCTTAACGCTAGGTTTACCGATATAGCGTGAGCTAAAAATAACAATATTTTCATTTGTTCTATCACCAAACATGCGATGTCTCTGATGTGGAAGTAAGGTTTAGAACAGAGTGACGGAGGTCTATTTTTGGTATGATAAGGAAATTTTAAGAAAGAATATCTCTATTTATTCTATTAAGGGAATTCTTCTAATAGAATTAAGAAGCATATAAAATACTAGCGGCACACTCACGGCTTCGCCCGCATACCACCTATAATATTTTTTATTATGCTGAATTTACCAACAAATATACATTCAATTATGAATACTATGTCGCTGGGCATCGGCGTCATCGGCGGCAAGGGTGCCCCCCGCGGGACTCGAGCCTAGGCTTGCGGCCGTAAACAGAACTTTGAATTCTTTTGATTTACATTTTCTCTAAATGTATACGGCCAAATTACATGCTATAAAAGCCGAATATTATCTTTGTCAAATATCTTTGACTATAAAATAACTTTCCCTCGTAAGTTTCAATATACATGTGAAATAAAAATCGATGAAATATCACCTTACAATTTTCAATTATTTTTGTCACAAAATACCTTATTGTATATTTTTGTCAAACAATGTACTGACATATTATTAACTATTTTTGCAGCACACGCGCTAAAAGAAATTCGATGGCGTTTCTTATTATTGTTATTTCGTTATTTAAGGCTAACTAATACGTACACCGTAATGTAATATAGTCTATAGCACTTCTGAAGTATGCAGCTTTCATACAAGATAAAATGAAAGTAAATCGGACCAGTGGATCCATAGATCTTAGCGTTTAAACAAACAACCAAACAAACTCTTCCGCTTTATTATATTAGAATAGATTATATCATTTTGGAAATTGATTGATCGATATCAGATATGTTTTATCAATTGGTCCGTTTATCTTATAGCAGGTAGCTAAAGTAACATTGTTAACAACTAAAACAGTTCATAAAATTACACAGCACCCAGAGATCGACTTCCGGTGTTATGTACATTTATTATATTGAAAATATAACTTTTTCCTTCTCTTCCTAATATATTCCTATTTCATTACTTACTCTTTTTCTTGTTGGTTTTACATTATTTTTTTACAATATTAATGGTTCTTATAGTTAAGGTTTCAAGGCTATTCGTATTTATGCACATACATAAATTAGAGTACAGCCAGTCGCTAATCTATTATAATATTTATAATTAATTTGCCTTGGGTGTAGATTATTAATATAAATATTAATATATATAGGTACATTGCCTTCTTATCCTGCTTTAAGTTGTTATGATATCACGGAACAGATGTCAAGTAAATAAAATCAGCTTCACGCTGTATCCCGCACACAGCAGGGTAGGCAGAGGGAACCTTGTGTAACACACTCCGTTCCCCACTTTTTCCCAGATTTCAAGTAAATTATACAATTATTGCTCTATTGCTAATGAAGAAGTCATGGGCGGCGAAAAGGGGGGAGGGGGTGCTGTGGTCACCCCAGAATAGTCTGTTGTCACTCCAGAAAAGTTACGAAAAAAAGTAAAATTTACACGAACATATCTGTTTAAAGTTAAAGTCCAATCCCATCCCCACCCAGAAAATATCTCTAGATGCGCTCGTGGAACAAGTCCTAAGCTTGAGAAAGGCATAGAGCTCTTTTTGTTGGCAATTTCGGTCCGTACCTACTTGTGTTCATCTCAGAGTAAGGGGCAAAATTAAACCTGTAAATAAAAAAATACAGAAGAACTAGAAATGAGGTTTAATTTATACTATTATTACACACATAATCAAACATTTATACCACAAATCTAAGACTTGGGTATATTAGTACTTATTAAACATATAGTACGGTTGACGAGCCGTGACCGCCCTGAACTTAGGTGTTGATGATTGCTGCACAGATTTTATTTTAGGATTTGTCTTACTCGTTGTCGTCGATTATTTTCTTCCCGACTGTACAATGCACAAAAGTAAGGAAAGTCTAACTTCATGACGGCCACGACTTGTCGCCCATACTGTACTTCATCTAGACCTACTTATACACAATTTTTCATATTAATATATTCCATTGAAGAAGATTGTTATAAAACTATAATAACCAAATATGTCATGCACCAGCTACATCAGTGAGTGTCAGTCAGGGTCAAAGGAATCCAAATATTGCTTTCAATAAATAAATAAATTAGCTTCACGCTGTATCACGCACACAGCAGGATAGGCAGAGGGAACCTAGTGTTAAGACACACCGTTCCCCACTTTCCGTCGAGTTCTAGAAGCATTGCGTGTTGAGAGCCGGAATTCAACGCCACGCTTTACCTCGAACCAGAGCGAAGAAATGAAAATATAAATGTAAATAAATATTTCACTTCCTCGAGTGGGGATCGAACCCACAACCAGTTGATTTTACAGTCACACTTTGTGCCCCTGCGCCACGACTGGCCTCAATTGCTCGATTGCTTTTAATCTAATTCATGATCCCATATCACAAAAATAAATTTAAACATCAAGTTTCCCACAATGGGAAATCAAAAATACGAAACGATGACGTCAGACGGTTCAAAAAGAATCATGTCTTATTTTGACATTATCTAGTAAAAACCCAACCAAGTTAAAAGTTTATCGTTCAGTTCGATATATTTGTAATACGCACAAATAAGAGCAGTCAATATAAATTGTTGTAAACAACGATACAATTTTAAATATATTTCGATAATAGTAAAGTTGTTTACGAAATAAATAGAAATTCATGCCTTATCTTCGTGAAGTATTTGTTAATTATACATATTTTACTTATAAATTTATACAAGTATGATAGAGAGTAGCGTTTATCTGTTTAATTTCGGTAAAAATAAATAAATCAGCTTCACGCTGTATCCCGCACGCAGCAGGGTGGACAGAGGGAACCTAGTGTTAAGTACTAAGACACTCTGTTCCCCACTTTCTGCCGAATTCTGTAGAATTATGTTTAAGTAAAAAATGATCTCCTTAATACTGATTATTCAATACAATTCGTAAAAACATGCAAAATATAATTTTTATCTTCATATGACGTTGTCACGTAAAATTATCGTCCGTCGTCGTCGTCGTAGTCGTATCGTAAACCGACTTTACAGACCAGTTTAAATTTAAAAAAATCGTTTTGTTTAAATAATTTTTATTTTCCTATTGTGTTAGCCAAATGGGGTGTTGAGTTCCGAAACTAAACAAGCATACATTAACTTAAAGAAACGTCCTAGTCTTTTAATATTAGTCCATATTAATAAACCGCTCTCAAGTCTCAGATCGATCTTGAGATGCATTTTCATTTTTAGATATTTAGGTCCTCTTTGCCTATACTGCTTTGCGGGGAAAAACGTGACTACAATAAAGGTCACCTAAATTGGAATATAATAATATAAATAAAACTAAATGTTAATATGGATTTTTTTAGCAAACGAGTTCGTTTGTAAGACGAAAATAATAAAAAATATACAAACAGTGTGTGATACGTCTAAAACAGGATTGATATTATCAAAGTTGGGTTTCCCATTTTATTGAGAACTTTACTAGATTAGACATAATATGTTACATTATGTCATATTATGTGGTTGGGGAACAGAGTGTCTTACACTAGGTTCCCTCCGCCTACCCTGCTGTGTGCGGGATACATCGTGAAGCTGTTTTTTTTTGTTACATATTTTCTATAAGGATTTTCTTTATGTTTACCTTTATAGAATCATATTGGCCCAGGGCCGGTAAATGTTTTCTTACAACTTATATGTTTGTACTAAAATATATTTTTTTCTTATGGAACCGATGCCTAATATGTTATTATTATATTCTATGACTAACAGCGCGCCCGCGCCAGAATAATATTAAGTAAATAAATTATACGATGATTTATTTACTTAATATTATTAAAGAGGCCAGTCGTAGCGCAGCGGCACGAGGTGTGACTGTAAAACCGACTGATGGGTTCGATCCCCACTCGAGGAGATGAAATATTTACTTAAATTTATATTTCCATTTCTTCGCTCTGGTGTCGAGGTTAAGCGCGGCGCTGAGTTCTACCACTCAACACGCAATGCCTCCAGAATTCGGGAGAAAGTGGGGAACGGAGTGTCTTAATACTAGGTTCCCTCTGCCTACCCTGCTGTGTGCGGGATACAACGTGAAGCTAAAAAAAAGTGTACTTACGGAAAATCTGATATTTTATATCTCTTTGAGCGATAAACATGGTTTTTTCTCGCGTAAGTCTCGTGAGGATTTCGGAATAATAATTAGTCTATATGTTGCTTCACAACCTCCTATATCTTCTAATGAAAATCCCATTAAAATCGGTTCAGCAATCCCAGAGAATATTACTGATTTGTCCGGGACGAACAGAAAGATAGACAAACAGGTAAAAAAGTAAAAGCGTTTGCTTGTGTATTACTATTTAGTATAGTCTAGTTAACTATATGGACTTGAAAAAAAATTCGTTATGTTGAAATTACAGACAGACACTTAAATTTTGTTTATGTGTACAATATGTCGCATCTTTAGAATTATAGTGACCTTTTGTCAGAAATTGATCTAAAACGACGAGAACTTAGAATTAAGACACTTGGTTGTTCCCCGCTTTCCGCCTCCAAAGGCCGGCGGAAAGCGGAGAACAAGGTCAATTTCTGACAAGAACTCATAATCATGATTTTTTTGATTAGGTCACTATAATTCTAAAGGTGCGATGTGTAAATTTTAAATGAAGTCGATTACTTAAACCCGTATTTCTTAACCGCTTTTAAGTCTGAGATCGATCCTGAGATGCCGATTTCATTCGTAAATGATATACGAATGAAAACGACATCTCAAGATCGATCTCAGACTTGAGAGCGACTAATAAATATAAGTCTTAGAGTAAAAAACAAAATAACTTTCACAAGACAATCTGATTTGATGCTAAAAAAAAAAACATTTGCCGCACAATTTTCACATACTGAGCGTCAATTATATACAAATATTTTTGTTCGTAAAGTGGCATATCCTGTTACGACTTACAATAAAGATATGTTGGTATAATGGGTGAAATAATTATAGCTATTATTGTATGCTGTGTTACGTGACCTTATTTTTTAGTATCTATATATATTTTATTTGGATCGTGGTGATTTATTATGAATGTAGAAATAGTTAGAGGCCTGTTGGTGTGTGATTGTGACTGTAAATGCGACGGTTGGGATTCGATTCCCATTTGAAGGAATTAAATGCTCAATAGTTTCGTTTTCCTCGCGTTGAGTTTCACCACTCAATGCATACAATAGAAATCCTTTGAGATACCGCCGGAAAGTGGGGAATGGAAGTGTCTTAATGAGAACGGAGTGTCTTAACGCTAGGTTCCCAGGTTCCCTCTGCCCACGCTGCAAAATACGGGATACAGTCGTATATTTTTGTACAAAATTGCAAAAAACATGTAGCGTAGAAACAAAAATATCTAAATAAAATGCTTTTCTTAATACAATGATCAATGAACCTTGACCTTTCATCGATAACATACAAAATATTATACAATTTAATCAAACATTCGATTAAGAGAACGTTGTTCACTAATATTTCGTAACACGTCGTTATTTTATATTATTATACATATAAATAATAAATAAAGCTAGTATGCGAATGTAAACGCAACAGGTATTAGGTTCGATTCCCACGCCAGGAAATGAAACATTTAAAATTTTCGTTTCCTCGCTCTAGTAACGAGGCAAAACCCGGCGTTGAGTTCCGCCACTCAATTATACAATGCCTCCAAGAATTCGACGGAAAGTAGGGAACGGAAACACATCGTAAAGGATAAAAATACTGGATTCACTGAAAACCATTTATAAATATTGATCTTGTAAATTCATAATAAAGTTACTCTTGTCTTCTCCTTGTCCATCGTTTGCCCAAATTTCTCCTAATCTAACTATTACACACACAAACACACGTCCAAACATGCATACAAGCACATACAGCCACACATTCTTCACTTTTCTTTTAATTTAGACTTATTTTTTCTCTTCTCTAAGAAAAAAAATATATAATGCTTAGCATTCAACTCTAAAAATATAAAATTTTTGGTTTGTATATTTTTTCTCTCAAACATAAACTTCATCAAATTCTTCTCCCTATAATAAAGTATGTATGTATTTTAGGAAGAAGAGGGTCTAACTTGTACAAGCCTCTTTCGTGTAATATTCATGAGAAAATAAAGATTTCTTATTATTAAGTAAGATACAAATTATGCAATTTTTTTAGCTTCATGCATACAACAAGACACGGATACTCCGTTCCCATTAAGCACTTCCGTTCCCTACTTACCGTCGAATTCTTGGAGGCATTGTATAATTGTTATAGGTGTATAATTTTTTTATGATTTCATTAACGTTATTTGTAGACTACCGCACTAATAACCCTGTACATTTGGTGGCAAAAGTTGTTTTGTGGGAGACATAAGTTTAAATAATAATAAAAATTAATCACATATTTCTATAATTTATAATAACTTTTCTATATTTTATAATAACAAATTATTTAAAAAAAAAAACATCTTTTTCTAGGACGTGCTGGTTCTTCTCGATCTCCTCGGGAGTCCAGACCCAGTGTTCTACAGTTACTTTAGATCAACTGAAAAATGGTACATACGTATGGCGAGCGCTGAGCAGAGGCTGGCGGAATTGGGTCAACTCTCCGCGTATTCTCAAGGGAAGGCCGAACAAACATACTTTAGACTTTCCACATCAAACGCAGTAATTGAAGACGACCATATACCCTTTTATAAGAGAGGTAAGTTGAGGTTTATTGTTTTTTTTTATTATTATTTTTTGTGTGCTTGAAATGTTTTTTAGTTGCTTTGTTTAAATGACATAATTATAATTGAGGTCCGTCGTGGCGCAGGGGCATAAGCGTGTAACTGTAAACGTAACAGTGAGTGGGTTCGATTCCCCAGTTAAGGAAATGAAATATTTAATATTATTATTTCTTTGCTCTGGTGTCGAGCCAAAGCGCGATGTAGAGTTCTGTCACTCAACACGCAAAGCCGGTGGAAAGTAGGGAGTGGAGTGTCTTAACATTAGGCTCCTGCCTCTCTTTCACGTGCGCGATACAACGTGAAGATAATAAAACAAGTTTAAAAAATCAAAAATCTAATCAGCTTCACGCTGTATCCCGCACACAGCAGCAGGGTAGGCATAGGGCACCTAGTGTTAAGACACTCCGTTCCCCATTTTCCGTCGAGTTCTGGAGGCATTGCGTGTTGAGTGGTGGAACTCGACGCCGCGCTATGCCTCGAAACCAGAGCGAAGAAATGAAAATATAAATATAAATAAATATTTCATTTCCTCGAGTGGGGATCGAACCCACAACCAGTCGATTTTACAGTCACACTTTGTGCCTCCGCGCCATGACTGGCCTCAATAAAAAGGGTTATAACATTAATATACTCTGCCCACGTATGGATTATTACAATTTAATTCAATCTAACATGTGAACTCAGTTTGACGTAAACCAAACGAACCGTGAAAGATTTCTATAAATGGAAAATTTTGGCTCCGTTAACTTTCAAAATATTCTACATCTTACTAAGAAATTTTACTTTTAAACTAGCTTAAAACAAATTGATTGTTTTATTTTTCTCCGTATAATTTGAGAATAACGTAAAAGTATACCAAATATCAATTTATAATATTTATAAAAAATATTATAAATTGAGTATTTGGGACATCCTTGACTCTGACCTCAATCAAAAGGGAAGATATAGGAAATTTTAAGTAAAATATAATTATGAAAATGAAATTACTCTACAATGATAAAAAAAAGTGGAGAGCAAAGAGACTGGTCAGTAAGTTTACTCTGCCTTCCAACATTTCAACGAAACAATTTCTACGAGAAACATTTTTTCCACTAATAGTGTTTTTTTTTTTAATTTTCAGACGTGGACGTACTACATATCATCCCGAATCCGTTCCCCAATATGTGGCACACGTCACGTGACAATCTATCCGCGTTGGACTTTAACACTATAGATAATTTAAACAAAATATTCCGCGTTTTTGTAGCGGAATATTTACATTTAACTCCCTAACGTAGGCGGTATTTTTCTTTCTTATAAAACCAACAAGACATCACGAATGACTGATTTCTTATAAACGGCCTTTTTGGAGACGATTTTTCCTTATTGTTATGGATATTCTACACAAGTTGTTGTATTGGACAAATTTTAATGGCAATTAACATTTAAATTATATTAACAATTATTTGGCTACTTAAAGGCCAGTCGTGGCGCAGAGGCACAATGTGTGACTGCAAAATCGACTGCTTGTGGGTTCGATCCCTATTCGAGGAAAGGAGGAAATATTTATTTAAATTTGTATTTTCATTTCTTCGCTCTGGTGTCGAAGTAAAGCGCGGTGTTGAGTTCCGCCACTCAATACGCAATGCATCGAGATCTCGGCGTAAAGTGGGCAATGGGGTGTCTTAACACTAGATTCTCCCTGCCTACCCAATGTGTGGGGGGATACTTTTTGTATTTGTTATTTGTTTACGGAACTTAATATTACCAATTAGGTGATTGGTAATTGTAGTATAACAATTGATTAAATGTTAAATGGGATTTCGAACAAAGCATTTCAATTGTTAATATTTATTTGTCAATGGCAAATAAAATTGACCCTTCACTTTGGTAAGAACTTGGCGTTACACTGCTGTGCACTCAAATTAAATTCTCAAATTATTTATGTAAATGTTAGCTAATATTTCATAGTGTATAGGCGCAGGTGTCTAGTTATTTTTTTTATAGATGCTGTTTTATACGTCGATACAAATCGATGTTAGAAAATGAGATGAAATATTTCCGATATGTTGAGTTGCTTATAAAATGAATCCTAAAAAGATTTACAATTAATGTTGACAAAATTTTAAAATTTTTTTTAATAGTTAAATTAAAGATACAGTAGACATTTTTATTAACAGTTAAATTTAGAATTTCTAAAAAAAAATTACTACAGAAATAGAAACAAATAGGTTATTATTAGTTGATATATTAGTAAAAGTTATATAGCGTATTGCAACATATTAAGTAAGTAAAATTGTTATAAACACTACATTAATAAAAAAGTTATGCTTTATAAGCGTCACTTTTAGCATACATTTAACGAATGTTAAATAAACTTAAGAAATTACAATATAGAATTTTATTTTATGTACTTATCAAATAATAATTAAAAATTGCATTTCATCCATAATTTCATAATTTTTCGATTAATAAAAATATTATTACTTATGTTCCTAATAAAGGTTGTATATGAAAATATTTTAAGTTAAAATATTGACAAAATTTTATTTAAACTAAAAGTTTATTTAATTGTAAATTACATTGATATTAAGTCTTAATAGTGCTTTGCCTCAACAAAGTAATTTTTTTTTGTATATTTGACACAAGAACATTTCATTACTTTTAAATTAAAAAATATATACCTATTTACAAAATTATTTAGAAAAATATTTAATAATGAAGAAATATAAACATTGTTAAAAAAGGCACAATTTAGCAGTTTCTTTGTAGTAAAGTGGTTTTGTTTGACGTTTTCAATAATTAATACTATTAGTACAGTATGAAGTATTGAAATTGTAGACTGCACAAACTTAATTTTAGATTTTCTTATTTTTGATTATTTTTTCCGGAGTAAACTATGTGGAAAAGTCCAGAAAGACTAACTTATTATTGTATATTTTGTCAGCTCTCATCTTTCTTTGGTATTAAATTTAAACCTTAAAACAAATTTAGAATATTTTGTGTTTGTGTAGGTCAAATAATAATTTGTAGGTTACTAAGTACTTAATGATACGTAATTGTTATATTAAAAATATTATATAATATATCAATACATTATATTAGTATAATTGTACAATATTTTTTTGTTTATTTCACAAAAGAACTCGCCGAATATATTAAGTACAAAAATCAATTTCGTATCTGTGTATTTTTAATTTGTAATGTAAAAGGTTTATTTTTATTTGATAAGGTATAATTGATTAACTACGAGGCCTAGATCTTATGTATATTTTCTCGTCTTAATCTTTAAACTGTTTATAAAATAACAAATTTTACATTATAAAATGATATAAATATTACTTTTATGTAATNTATATATATATATATATATATATATATATATATATATATCTATATGTGGTGCAATTTACTTTCTTAAGGTTGTTATCTTATAGTGATTGAGTCAATAAATGCATCTTCTAGATAATAATTTGTGGATATAATTTTTTTTTTATGTTGAATACATTAATTTTAGCAAAACCGTACAAAATTCTAAATGTTTGAAAATTATACTTGTGATATATTTATATAAAATTATATATTTTATTTATAAATGATAGTAATATTATAAATAAATGTTAGTATTACTGTTAACTTAATCTACATTCCTTTATACAAACATTTATTGTATAATCTATGTACTAAATGTCAAATATATACGAATGTTGCATATTGAATTGTATTATTTTCGTGCCTTTCTATTATTTTAAAGTTATATTATTTTTTAACTGAAGTTAACGCTGTAGCACACGTAACAAAGTAGGCACAGTGAACCTGGGAACCTAGTGTTAAGACACTTCTGTTTGCCACTTTCCATCGAGTTCTGGAAGCATTACGATGCGCTTTGCCTCAGCAGAGTAAATGAAAATATTAAATATATCATTACCCCGAGTGGTAATGGAACCCATAACAGTCGCCTTCATAGTCGCACGTATGTGCCCCTGCGCCACGACGGCCTTAATTATAAGTTATGATATTAAATAAATTATATTATTTCTGCAACAGACTTTCTGATCTTAACGATTTTGAGTTAAAGAAGATTGATAAGCTAATAAAATTGATAAGTTACTAAAACAGTCAAAAATTCACAGTATCTTACGAGATAAGAACGGTTATTTTTCACCCTCTAAAGGAGATCAAAGGGAAATTCCAACTCCACAAAGTTAAGGTGGGTGCTCTTATTCTGTGTAATAAATCAGCTTCACGCTGTCAAAATGGTTGGCTGTCACTATTGGGACTTTTCAATTCTTTTTACTATTGTAATATAATTTTTTTAATCATTAAAGTAAAAAAACATATTATTTTAGAAATATTGATTATTTAAAGATTATATTGTATGTATGACTGAGACCAGTCGTGGCGCAGCGGCACGAAGTGAAGTGTGACTGTAAAACCGACTGGTTGTGGGTTCGATCCCCACTCGAGGAGATGAAATATTTACTTAAATTCTTCTCCGCTCTGGTGTCGAGGTTAAGCGCGGCGTTGAGCTCTGCCACTCAACACGCAATGTCTCCAGAATTCGGCAGAAAGTGGGGCACGGAATGTCTTAACACTAGGTTCCCTCTGCCTTTTTTTTTTTTTTTNAACCTGCGCGCGACTACTCGGGCCAGGTTAGTAGGCGGCCAGCTTCCCCAAGCTGACCGCCCTCTGGCTCATTAGGGCGGAAGGCGGCGATCGTGTGCCGCCCTCCGGCGACCCGGTCTCTTACGGCGGATGGCGAGTTCGGCAATAGCCTCCCTCGCCCGAGGTTCCCTCTGCCTACCCTACTGTGTGCGGGATACAGCGTGAACCTGATAATATTGTATGTAAATCAGCTTAACGCTGTCAAAACGGTTGGCGGTCACTATTGGGAATTTGGAATCCTTTTTACTATTGTAATATAATTTTTTTAATTATTCAAGTAAAAATAAAAATATAATATTTTAGAAATATTGATTATTTTTAAAATCTATTGTATGTATCCAGATATCTAGACTATTTTGTAGTAACCTCTTCTATTAAATAATCACGTGAAGAATGTTTATAACATTGAATGGATAGAAATAAAAGAAAAATGTTTTAAAAAGATCATTTACTAAGTTAAAATGTAATACTATTGATTATATTATACATCAATACATCATATATTGTGCTGAATAAAATCTATATAAACTCATGCAAGCACAAATATATATGTAAATAAAATTTTTAACAAAAATCTTAACCTTACAATTATACTTTAATATATAACATTTTTATTGTTGGTTGCCAACTATATTTTAATATATAACATTAAATTCGGCAAAATATTAAATATATTAATATAAAAACATGGTGGTTGCCGTGGTGCAATGGCACTGCGTGTGACTGTAAACTCGACGGTTGTAGCCTCGAATTCCACTCGGGTAAATAATAAATGAAGAACGTCAAAATATTGCAATTCCATATCATATAATTTTCAAAAGAACTGAAAATTTGCCAATTTTTTCCAAAGCAATTCCATTGATGTAAAATAAGCTATCCATTTACATTAATTTTAATATTGAATGTTATGAGCTATGTAAGTGCATTTCCAATACAGTGTGAAAAATATAGTTTTTATAAAAAATAAATAAATTATAAATACATTTATTAACCACAATATAATAAATCATATACGTCAGTGTGACATGTGTACAATCGTAAAAAATTACATATATATTTTTTTTTATTAAAAATTAGAATATTTCACAGGAAAACGGTTGGCAACCCTACCTATAGTGTACAATAAAACGCTTCAGCCATAATCATTTCATTATGTATACATAATATTAAATATGAAAATATAAAAATGCGAAACAGTTTATTATTTTGGGAAAAAGAATTCCTTTACAATACTTAAATTAGTTTGGTTAAAATTTAATATTATTTGTGTATACATAAAACAATACATTAAGCATCACAACATAAATTCTATACAGATTTAAATATAGAAAAATAACAATACTATTATAACCTAAGCCGATTATATCCAACTCATGACTTCTTTAAAAGTAATGTTTAAAGAGAGCGTCGCGACACAGCGACAAAACGCGACAGTTGTGAATTCGATTCCCAATAGAGACATAAATAATTTTCATTACCTCAATTTCCTCCTTGTAGCAACTTCCACCACTCACCACGCAATGTCTCGAAAATTGGGCGGGACGTGGGTGACGAAGTGTCACATAGCTCTTGACACGAGGTTCCCTCTGTCTACCGTGCGTGATACAGCGTGAAACAAATAAAAAAGTAATTAAAATATACTATCAAGAAGAGATCCTTTGAACTTTTTGAGAGCTTTTTCTTCTAATTCACTTATCTTGGCATCTATATCTTTGTGACATTCATCATTTATCTCTAATTCTGTTCCCGTTTCTTTTACATCTATATTTTCCTTTAAATCTAAATTGCTCTTTACCGCTGTGTTACCGAGCTCGCCTATATCCACAATATCAGTCAGTTTTGAATCTGCACTCTTTGTATCACACTTCACAAAACATTCAACATTATCAGTATTTTTTTCTTCTCTTTGACATTTATCATTTCTGTTGTCGTATTCTTCTGAATTTTCTTTACAATCTTTTTCATTAATTTCATCACAAACATCATTATTATTTATTTTTATTACAATTTCATCAAAATCAATTGATTCAGTTGACTTATTTGAAAGAATGTTTTCATTTTCTACTACATCTTGGGCGGCATCTCCAAAAGTAAATTCTTCGGTTAAGCCATCTTGATTCATATTAATGTCAGAAACATTTTCATAATTTCCCAATATACTCTCTGAGTTCTTATTTTCGTTATGTTTATTTTGACCTGCTGTTATTTCTATATGATCATTATTTCTTTGAATGATATCATTATTTTCTTCAAGAGGTTGATTTTCACAATCATTGTCTGTAATGATGTTATCATCAATTTTTGTTTTTGATCTCTTGACTTTTTTTCCAGATGCATCTTTATTCTTCCTTGATTTTTTAGGTGAGCTTACTTCATTAGTATCAATATCTTGTGGTTTATGAATCTGAAAGAACACAAAATATTACAAATAAAAAAAATCATAAGGCCAGGGGCACAAAGTGTGCCTGTAAATCGACTGATTGTGGGTTCGATCCCCACTCGAGGAGATTAAATATTTATTTACATTTATATTTTCATTTCTTCGCTCTGGTGTCGAGGGGATAGCGCGGCGTTGAGTTCCATCACTCAACACGCAATGCCTCCAGAAATTGGCGGAAAGTGGGGAACGGAGTGTCTTAACACTAGGTTCTGCCTACACAGCACCCAGCGTACTGCAGCAGCAGCCAACATACAACGTAATGCGGAAAAAAAAGAAAAAAAAATCATCAAAATCGATTCTCCAGTCAAAAGTTTTGAGGTAACCAACATAAAAAAGAAACACAGTTGTATTGATAAGATCGTTTTCTTTCAGAAGTTGCTTAAAATCAAAATCAAGTACGAATCAGGCTGGCTCACACGGGTCCATACTAATTTCATGATTGTTGGCTAATAGATACTTATAAAAGTATGTACTAGTTTTGTATAAAATAAACTATAGGAATAGGTTTGTTGAGGTCTTCTTACAATATACTTATATTACCAATTTTTTTTTATTGGTACTCTAATTACATAAAATATGCGGCGAAAACGACGCTTGAACAGTATATTTTGATTGTGTTGAAGTTCCTGTGCTCCAAAATATAGACCTGGATGTTTGATATTATTTTCTGTTTGATACCTCCACGTGATTTGAGATTTGACATCAAAGTGACCCTAAAAAGGCTTAGTTTTTCTCATTTAAAAAAAAATTAAAACCCATCTTTGGGTTGTATCCTGCACACAGCAGGTAGGCAGAGGGAACCTAGTGTTAAGAAACTTCGTTCCCCACTTTCCTACAAATTCTAGAGGCATTGCGTGTTGAGTGGCAGAACTTAATGCTGTGCTTTGCCTCAACACCAGAGCAAAGAAATAAAAATATAAATATATTTGTTTGCTCTTTTGATTTTACAAATCCCTAAAACTCATGAAAATTTGATAATTTTCAATATTATGCATATTGCTGTTTAAACATATATTAAAATTTTAAGTTTAAGTTAAAAATTTATATAATATTAAACAACCAACCTGTGTTGTTTTAAAAGGTTCAATCCTCGTTTCTTGTATGAGAAAATCTTCTAGGAATGAATCAAGAAGAATATTTTTCTGCACTTTCTCGCTTATTGAGATTCCACTAGGCAGAAAATCATTGGCATCCATTGTTAATTTTGTTAACCAGTTGTAAGTTAAACATAGCATTTTGAGATCTTTCTGAAAATTATTTAAAAAAAATGGAAAATAATTAAGAACAAGAGATTAGATATGGCACAAGCGTGCGATTGTTAACGCGATAGGTTATGGGTTCGAGATTACCACTCGAGGAAATGAAATATTTAATATTTTAATTTTAGCTTTCTCTGGTAACAAGTCAAAGCGCCGTATTGATTTCCGCATCTCAACACATGAAACGATAAAAAAATGGGGAACCAAATTGTCTTAATACCAGGTTCCCTGTGCTTACCCGGATATGTGCAGAATAGAACATGAAGCTAAAAAAAAACAACATAAATACCTTTACATCAGTAGAGGTGATCCAAATCTTAAAATCAGCATCAAATGCAAGTTTCAATGTGGTTTTACTTAAGTCATCTTTAATAATAAGTATGCTCCAACTACGACGCAGGTACTGTGTCAAATCATCCATATGCTTTATAAAGATTTTCTTCTTTATATAAACATTTGATGAATCAATGGCTATATCGTCTGCAATTAAATTATATTCTTATTCTTTTTTATTAGCTTCAAGGCAGTAGTGGTATTCCGCATTTAGTAGGGTAGGTTGAGGGAAAATGGGAACCTAGTCTCTGTTTCCATTAAGACACTTCCCTTCTATGATGTTTACAGCCGCATGCCACAATGGCCTATTGTGGTATATTGAATTATGAAAAATTATACCATGAGTGGCTTCATACACATAATTTTACAAGGCCAGCTAATAGAAACAGTTTTAATATTACTATTGTGAATGGGTTTCATTTGGATTTCCACCTGCAGGAGTGTACTATTCAAGTATATTGAAATAAAGAGTATTTTGACACTACAAAACTGAAAAAAATATATATTATAGATAATTTAATAGTATATTTTACCAGTAGTATATTGTGTCCATTTCAGTATGATTTCATTCCATACATTTAGTTCACTTTTACTGTTGCACAAAATAAGAACAGGCTTGTTTATAATGTTTTTTAGAACATTAAGAAATAATGCAACTGTCACTGATTTGCCGCAATCGGGGGGAAAATTTATCACTGCAGCTGGTTTTTTCTGGAAAATATATATATTTTTTGTTAATTTTTAATTTGTTATACTCATAAGGTTAGATTTATAATGTTAAGATTTGGAGTTATTACATAGGTATAGGATTGAAATATTGATTCTAGAAAAAACATACCTTTTTAAATTGTTGAAACAGAAATCGCAATCCATCTATTTGATGCTGTTTTAAAAGTTGACAATCATTTAATAACACTTCATTTTTCTCTTCCCTCTGCAGATATAAGCATTCACTTATAACATTTTGCTTAACTCCAATCATTTTTGTTTACTGTAATCAAAATGTACACAAAAATATGTCAATGTCACAAAAGAATTATCAAAACAATAGTATAACAGTAAATGTGTGATTTAATTCGCTTTACTTACATTATTAGTAAATTTATGAAGATGATTGATTAATACGATTTAAAATTGATAATGTCATTACCAATATATACAGCATTTCCAAGTAAAATAGTGCGACGAACACCGATACGCTGGTTTTGTGGACTTCTATATCTTCGAACTCTTGCATAATGTGCTTGGTGCGAAACACATAGTCCCAAATCATGAAGAAAAACTGTCGTTGCACTTATTATTGTAACAAACTGTATTTACGTTAGAGTTTAGTTTATTATATAATTTATTGTAGAAGTAAAACGTTAAATTACATCATTTCGATAGATTTTCTCGAGATTTATAAATAAATGTAATCAATTTTTACATATATAATATATTTACGAACGATGATGTACACGTATGATTTAAAGATATGATCTCTTAGTTCATTTAATGTGTGTCTCTTCGATTTACACAATTACGATTCCACTATTTCATATTTTAGATATTTCATTAATTCTTATGTGTTAATAACAGGATTCTTTTAATAAATAATTAATTTTTCCGATTTCTCGCATCAAAATTATTTCTATGACACTTGACAGATTGAATTAAACAGTGCTGCCCACTTTGGGTATATGTGTTCTGTGGTGCTGCCAGTATTAAAACAATAAACTACCCACAAAATCTAAGTAAGTGCCGAATGTATTTTTTTATATTGTCATAACTTTTGCAGTTAAAAGCGTTGAATTTGAAATAAAACAAACATGAACTGTTAAAGGCTGTTTGTCAAAATACAACAGTAAACACTGAATTAAAATCGGTTTAACTGTTTCTGAGACTAACGTGAACAAACGCACAGACAAACAGTCATTTCTTAAAATAAATGCGTCCAATTATAAATTTTCTATGTACGGAGACCGATGAGTTACACGAGTGTACAGTGTTTAACCGACTTCGACTCTATTTCTTTTTTATGTCTGGCTTCCCTTGATTTCTGACAATGGTATCTGTGAGAAAAACCACTTAAGTTTTAATTTATATTAGATATATACGCGACAAATGGACGAATAACCCAATATCACGCCATCCGATTCCGATGTTTCATTTTTTATTAAAAAGGATACATTTCGAGCATAGTTTGGTGAAAATTTGGCTAGTTTCTGATTATCCGGGTGTAATTGAACAAGTAGGTTTTTTTTTTAAATATAATTACACTGTAATAGTTACAAGGAAAAGCATTGTTAAAATATACGAACCACGGTACGGCGTATTTTTTGTCAGAAGAGAGATTCCTCATCGTTGCATTTCTTTTTAACCAACGTAAAAATAAGGACGTTCTGATTTTCAACTGACTAATGATAATTTTGGAGTTGGTGCCAACTAAAACAAACAGGCTTAGCAATTTGATATTGTAATAAAGTTAAAATTATTTTTTTTTTATAAAAATTATAAAATCTTTCTTTAATTATTTTAATTTAACAAAATCAAAGTACTTAGTAAGTTTTACTTTATGTTAAGTAATATAAATATTATATGTATAGATAAGCAAATAATTTCAATAACTTTATGCAAAGAAAAAAATCAAAACTTTTTGTGTAATCAAATTGAGAACTTTTTGTTTTCTTACATAAACGTTATGTATGAAATCGATAAATACTGTATGTTAAGTAAAAAAATATGTAATAATATTTTCTAGAAGGCGTCAAAAAAAGCAATATTTTGAATTTATAATTTTAATTGAATTCCATTTGGTAAGGGGAATCTGCTTGGTATGTCATTCATTTCACACATATACTTTTCTTTCTTTCTTATACCGTATGTAATTAATATATATTAGCTGCATCCTCAAAATAAAAATTACCAAATAACTGAATCATGAAAAATTATATTTTGTGGGATATCACATTAAAATCTTAGAATGGATTTTATCTCATGATTAAGGGAATCTTAATTTATGATAGAAATTGACTAACAAAAAAAATTGTTGCTGTATGACTGTAAATATTTTTTATATCGTGTTTTAGTTTATAAAACCTCATTTCCTTACAGTAGCAATGAAAATTCCATTAAAATAAACAAAGAAAAAAGATAATAAAAAGTATAGGTTAATAAAAAACATAGATAACAAAGTATATAATAAGAAATATATTCCTTGTAAAATATACATAGATCAAATATAACAACATTAAAACAGCACAGGTATAAATTCATTTTCCCTTATATTCTATATTGCTAAAAAAATCACTGATGAGTTTGATAATAGTGGGTCATCTTCAATAAACAATTTTTGATCAAATTTTAAGTACAACATTCTCATGTTTTTTTTAATTATTCTTGAAATTGGGTGCTCTCTTTTCAATAAATGCTGTCATACCTTCTTTGCGGTCCTCCTAAAATTTAAAAATAAATTAGAAATATTGTAAATATCTTTCTTTTTTAAATATAGTAACATATATTTTAACCTACAGACAAAGACTTGAGAAATATAAAAAAAATAAAATAAATTATCTTTTTTAACTTCAAGTTGAATACCATACATGACAGGGTAATCAGAGGGAACCTAGTTCCTCATTTTTCTTTTATTGCGTGTCGAGTAACAGAACTCAACACCACGCTTTGTCTTGTTTTCATAATAGCAAGGAAATGAAAATTATTTAATCCCTTGAGTGAGAATCGAACTCACATGAATTACGTTTAACGTTAGTAAGATTATTGATTTATCTAATTTGCCTTCGCTGTATTTGCGTTTTTGTAATAATTTTTTTTATATATCTACATTTTTTGTTTTTTCTTGTATTAAAAAAATGTAAAATACAACTTACAGTGCCAAAAGTTCCATAGAACATAGATTTCTCATAAAGCAGACCAGATTTCAAAGTTGTTTCGTATGCCTGGTTGACTGCTTGTTTCGCCATCTTTACAATGAGGGGAGAGTGAGTCCCAATCCTTTCAGCCAGTTTGATTGTTTCTTCTAGCAATTTCTCCACTGGGAAGACGCGGCTTACAAGACCTGTTATAAAAAAACATTGTAAGTAAATGAGTTAAATGATTACTGGTGCACACATATCATACGTTTTATTTGTAGTTTTTAATTCTACTCAAAGTAATATTTATATTTTCTAACAAACATACTATTGTTTTAGCATTTCATTTGGACGTCAATAAAGTTGCCAGTTAAAACATTTAGCGTTCAACATTTAATGCAAAAATAATGTCAAAAAATGCATACCCATCTTCTCAGCCTCCTGAGCGTCAATAAAGTTGCCAGTTAAAACAATCTCCATCGCCTTTGATTTCCCCACGTAACGGGGTAAACGTTGGGTGCCGCCGGCTCCAGGGATGGTACCGATGTTGATCTCAGGCTGACCAAACTTGGCTTTTTCTCCCGCATATATAATATCACAAAGCATTGCTAATTCACAGCCACCGCCGAGCTATAAAATGATTATAATTTATTATATATATATTCTTAGCTTCACGCTGTATTTCGCACATAGCAGGGTAGGCAGAGGGAACCTGGGAATCTAGTGTTAAGACACCAAGACACTCCACTCCCAATAAGATACTTCCGTCCTCCACTCCACTGAATTCTGGAGGCATTGCGTATTGATTGGCGCAATTTAACGTCGCGCTTTGCGTCATTATCATAGCGAGTACAGAAAATATTAAATATTTCATTTCCAATCGAGCCTACAACCTGTCGTGTTTACGTTAAAAATTGTAATTCGTTATCGAGAAACCCACACATAATTAGAGAAAATTTATACTCACAGCAAATCCGTTAACCGCAGCTATAACGGGTTTACCGCAGTTCGACACATCCTCCCATTTTTGCAAAAATCCTTTCCTCGTTGTGCTGCTCAAAGTGTTGTCCTGCATTTCCTTAATATCGGCGCCCGCTGCGAATGCCTTTTCATTTCCTGTTATAGGGAGGGATAGCGTGAATATATATATATATATATTCACGCTATCCCTCCCTCATATAGGAGGTTAGCACGATTCGTAAAAGGAATCTAGTGTTAAGACCTTCGTTCCCCATTTTAAAACCATATATGTGGTGTTGTTATACCATGTTATGTGGTGAAATTCAATGTCGCTTTCACACATTGCGATAGTACTGGTATCATGTAAGCGAAGATGGGATCGAATCCACAACACGTTCTTGTTTACAATTCAATGGCCTCAACTAATTAGTATATTGCAAATAAATAGTCGCAATTGTTAGAGGGCCACCGGTCATCCTAGTGAAGTGGGACAGAGTCTGAAATGGCTGTTTAACGAGGTGGTCAGTGGTTCGAATCCACTCAGAGACATTATCTCAAAACGTAACCGCTTGTAATTATGAAACAGTAATTATCATTAGGTTTTATAAATCTGTTTTATAATTATACAGATGGTTAAAGATTAAGCAAATTAATAGGACCTTGAATAAGTTTTTTTTTGTTTAAAAAAAATTAATTTAAATTATAATGCTTACAATGACATTACTCAAAGTATTGTCCATCATTAGAGACCACTTTCTCCCATCTCTCTGGTAGCAATTGAATCCCCCGTCGGAAAAACGACTCATCTTTCGAGGCAATCCAGGAATCAAGCCATTTTTCGGCTTCTTCAAAAGAATGGAAGCGCTGCTCGCTTAAACCGTGCGCCATCGACCGAAACAAGTGGTAATCGGAGGGGGCTATGTCCGGTGAATACGGCGGGTGGGGTAGAACTTCCCATTGAAGTGTTTCCAGGTAAGTTTTGACTGGTTTTGCCACATGTGGCCGAGCATTATCATGTAATAAAATCACTTTGTCGTGTCTCTGCTCGTATAGTGGCCGCTTTTCTTTCAGAGCGCGACTCAAACGCATCAACTGAAGTCGATAGCGAGCTCCCGTGATAGTTTCATTAGGTTTAAGCAGCTCATAATAAATTACGCCCTGCTGATCCCACCAAATGCAGAGAAGAAGCTTAGAACCATGGATATTTGGTTTTGGCGACGATGTTGATGCGTGACCCGGCATGCCCCACGATTTTTTTCGCTTTGGATTGTCGTAGTGAATCCACTTTTCATCCCCAGTGACGATACGGTGCAGAAAACCTTTTCTCTTTTGCCGTTGAAGCAACAATTCACACATGAGAAAACGTCGTTCTACGTCTCTCGGCTTCAACTCATACGGCACCCAATGCCCTTGCTTTTGGATCATTCCTAACGCTTTTAAACGTCTTGAAACTGTTGATGCACCTACTTGTAACGTTTTCCCGAGCTTGTCGCCGATGGCGTCCTATCATACGTAATGTTCATGTTTGAATGTATTAATCTGCTGACTAATTCAGTATAATAAAAGTATTACAGGTGGTATGCGGGCGAAGCCGCGACTGGCCCGGTAGTAGATTAAATATAATAGTTTCCAAGTGGGGATTGAAACAATGTGTTTACGATATCAGAGCGACACTGTCCAACTAAACAACAATGGTTTCACTACACAACTAGGATCAATTCACATATAAAATAAAATTAAAACGAATATCTATTAGATGTTTTTCTACATTCACCAAGAAACATATATACAAAATTTTGTTGTGTAAAGTTAACTGTGTACTGTATGTTAGTTACTAGGTTAATTTTATTAAATTATAATATATATTTCTTACCAGTAATAATAATAGCTGCAATTTTCTCGTCTGCATCAAAATCCTTGACGGCAGCACCAAGCTCTTTGAACAGAGCATTGCATAATGCATTTAAAGCTTTCGGCCTGTTCAACTGAATCAAACCTACATTCTTCTTTTGACCTACAACATCTATCTTGATATTTTCATATTGCGGAGCTGTAAAATAATCATTTTTAATATTAAATACAATATAATGTTTTTTATTCTTTTTGGTTCGACCATTGTTATGTATGAGTAAAATATAAATAAAAGTGGAAATAAATATTGAATTGTAATTGGAATATAATAACATTAACATAATTATATGTTATTTATTATATAATAAAACAATATTATAAATCTAGTGTTTGGTTGACATTAGTGAGTGACTAATTGAAATTGGAAAATAAGTTTTGTCTATACAATTATAAAAAAATTTAAAAATATATAATAATTAATATAATATTTATTAAGGAAGGCTATGGGGTAGAGGCCAATCGTGGTGCAGGGGCACAAAATGTGATTGTAAATTGACTGCTTATATGTTCAATCCCAACTTGAGAAAATGAAATATTTATTTACATTTATATTTTCATTTCTTCCCTCTGGTGTTGTAAAGCTCGGAGCTGAGTTCCGCCACTCAACACACAATGCCTCCAGAACTCGGCAGAAAGTGGGGAATGGAATGTCTTAATAGTAGGTTCTTTCTGTCTACCCTGCTGTGTGCGGGATACAGTGTGAAGGTATGGTCTATTTTGCATAATGTTAATAATTTTATTGTAGCTTTTTATGCATTTGGTCAGGGTTAGGAGCCTGTCAGTTACCATAAACAACTGCTAGTTATTTACATTTGACGACTAGCTAGTATAATTATATAGCTTATAAATAAAGTATCAATTCAAAACAAAAAAGAACTGACTGCAAATGGAAGTGTTGTGGGTTCAACTTCCACTCTAAAAATGTGGGCAGCCACAAGAGACACACATACACTAAGCTATTTCTATTCTGCATTTTATATAGTGGGTGATAATATTTTAATACTTTTAATTAATTTTGAGTGGTACAATATTTGTTTATTGATAATTTATCATGTAACAGATAAACAGATAATACGGAAAACAAGATATACAAAAATATATTGCATCATGTAATAAGATAAATGATAAGAGTTTTATTTGCTAAAATGATGGCAATTTTGTACATAGCAACTTAGATTATGTAATAAATGACTGCTACTTTTGATAAATATATGTAGCTTAACCTATATATAAAATTGTTTTAAAATAATGTGATGATAGAATAATATTAATCAGCTTTATGCAGTATCCTGCTCGCATCAGGGTAGGCAAAGGGAACTTAGTTTGAAGGCACTCCGTCCCACATTTTCCGCCGAATTTCGGAGCCAAGGAGTGTTGAGAGACGAAACTCAACGCCGCGCTTTGACTCGACACAAGAGCGAAGACAGGAAAATACTAAATCTTTCATTTCCTCGAGTGGGGATCGAAAGCCACAACCTGCAACAGCACTCACACTCTTGTGGCCCTGGCTTCAATCATAAAAGAAATATAAATTATTAAAATATATTAAGCTCCTATTCGAGTTTTTAAAACACTAAAAAAAGTTAGATTATTAATACAAATTATATTTGTTTTATACACATTTAGTTTAATATGAGTTTTTTTAGTATTTTAATTTATTGCCGGTACGTAACTTAATGTTGTATTTTTAAAATTATTTTTTAATAACAAGTAACTAATCCTATAAAGTAAAAAAGTAATATTGTATACTAATAATAATTACCACTGCTGTAGAATTTAATAGAGTTGGAATTTGAAAGTACGGCGAGGCGACCGGCGTTTATAGCATTTTTGCCTAATAAAGCACGAGTTACTGCTGCGACGGAGGCCATTTTATTTTTAAAATCCGCAAACAACAACCACCACAGCACTTAACTAAATGAGAAATGAAACGGCCAACGAATTAAAATAAAGAGTTGAACTTTGATACTGTAGATACAAAAACAAGTTAAAACTGATAACACGTTTGATAAAACTAAAACTTTCCACAGACTGTTAATATTAGACATGGGCGTTATGAAACGTAATCGGTTTCAGAAACTGCTTACGAGTCGAATAACCGCATAACTAGTTTCGGGGACAAACACATAACGATTATTTGACATACGTAGTTTCATGACAGTAAGCAGTTGTAGCACAACTGTAACTTATTTCAAATAGATTATATTATAAAATAGTAATGTCAGTTACATCGATTCTAACATAGTCGCATCTCGCTCTATCTTACTACGTTTCGAACGAAAAGAGAGACAGCAATAGATCAAATTTGTATGCAATTACATTGTAAATTATTTTCATTTCCATTCTTAGAACAAAAACGTCATTAAAATATGATTGATTACGCACTCCATGAAAAGAAAAAGTGATGCTAAAAATTAAAATTAGTAAATGCATAAGTAAAATTCTATGGAATTAAAAATAGTACTAAAAAAGAGAAAGTAAACTGATTATAAACAATATTTTTGAATATTTTATAATAGTGAAATTGCGAACCTAATTATGAGAATAGATCATTACTATTAAATATTAAGCGGACTATATTATATTATTAAGTGAATATAGCTTAAAAGAAATATAAAAAAATCAAATAATCAACATTCATTTTTTTTATAAATAAATCTCCATTTTTTTTACCTTTGAATTAATTATATCCCTTTAAAGTTGCGATATATTTAAACATCGTTGCACACATATTTAATTTTGAAAAAAAAGTTAATATTTTTCAAATATTAAAATTCTAGAAATAAGCATTATTATGATAGGTAATATAACCTTAAGCATTTTTGTAATCATAACACTCTTTACCGTTATGATTACAGATAACATGCAACATTTTCTGTAATCATAACTATAAAAGTAAACGTAAGCAAATGTTTGTAACTAGTTACAAAAATAAGCAGTTTTGAAAACTAGTTACTCGTGTACCCGAAACTAGTTGCAACCGATTATGCCTAAAAGACGTTACGACCCACGTCTACCACAGACTGTTAATATGTCAAAATAAGTTTTAAGATGATGATATTATATGTATTTTATTATTATTACAAATGAAAATTTTTCAATATTAAAAAAAAGATAAGTTTGCTATATAAAATTGTTTAAAAGTAATATGGTTTAATAATCATTTGTGTATTATCGGGAAATGAAAAATAAGATTAAGTGACACTTCTGAGTTTCTGTTTCTCACATGTTCAACTCAGATATTAGAAGACGTATCTATTTGACAGTTTATTGAAATAACAAATAAATAATAATAATTGATAGCCCAACATAAATTCAATTAAATGTCATAAAAATACTTCAGCTTTCTATCAATTATGACCCAAAACATCAAATATTTTATAATTACCGGAGATCCGGGTTAGGTATCACATCGTTTGTAACCATGTTTTATTATGGTTTTAAAAACTAAGTATAAAATTAAATTATTTATAATTTTAGGTATCGGAAAAACTACTATTATTCAGAAAATATGCTCCTTATTAAATTTAAGTGGAGTGAAAACTGTAGGCTTTTTCACGGAGGAAGTGCGACGAAATAGAATGCGAGAAGGATTTGACGTTATTTCTTTAACTGGTGAAAAAGGAAGATTAGCTAGAGACCAGAATATTCTTCCTGCACCTACAAAATATTCAGTGGGAAAATACGGTGTTTTAGTTCAAGAATTTGAAAACATAGCATTACCAGCTTTAAAAGAAGTAATTTACTTTAACATGATATTCTTTATTTTTGTACATTCACTTCTGTTATTTACATTTTTGTACTTTACAGTGTGATGATAAGTCTTTATTGGTAATAGATGAAATTGGCAAAATGGAGTTATTTAGTTCAAGTTTTAAGTTAAGAATAAAGGAAATTTTTAGTACAGAATCGAAAAATATAGTATTGGCCACAATACCTTCTAGAAAAGGTGATCCAATTATAGAATCCATAAGAAATAATAACAAAACAAAAATTTGGATGGTAAGCACTCTTAAATTTACATTAAATTAAAGCCCTTATAAGTTAATATATTTTATGTTATTCATACATTTGCTGACGCCACTGTAGCAGAGCAGTACAATATCTGATTGTGCATTTATTTTAATTTCTAGCTCCAATAAGTTAGTGTAGTATATAGTAGTGTGTTCTACCACTCAATGCAAGAATGCTATTCAAGGCAGAAAGCATAAAATATATCTTAATACTAAAATTTCTCTTTTGGAAAATAAGTCTATCATAAAATAATCTTAAAATTATTTTTTTTCAGATTACTAGAGAAAACAGAAATATTATCCATGAAAAAATATTTAATGATGTGAAATCTGTCATACATATATAAGTGTGATTATGTATTAAAAGTTAAAAATATAATAAGTGTTAAAATTAAACAATAAGAATGTTTGAATGTTCTATTTTATTTATTTTATGAGTAAAAAGTATATTTTTAACTATTATGTCGATAGTCAAGAAGAGTAACAAATTTATATTTATTAGTATACAGTTTATTTTAACCAAAAAATAAGGACTTAACAACAATAATATTATGCTTACATTAACAAAATTAACAATAATATTAACACAATTAACAAAAATTGCCAATAAAGTATGTTAACCCTTAAACAGACAGATGTTATGTGCCATTCTATATTTGTAAGAAAAAAACAGAAAATTGTATTTATGTAATTAAGGAATATGTTTACTTGATGCCAGTCATGGTGTAGGGGATACCAGTGTGTGACTGTAAGCACGATTGATTTAGGGTTCAAATTATTATATTTTTATTTCTTCACTCTGGTGTCGAAGCAAAGCGTGGTGTTAAGTCCACCACTCAATAAGCAATGCCTCCATAATTTAGTGGAAATTGGGGTACTGAGTGTCTTAACACTAGGTTCCCTCTACCTACCCTGCTGTGTGCAGGATACAGTGTGAAGCTGATTTTGATTTTTATCTATATATTAATATTTGTGAAACTTTGAACCTCTTTCTATGAAAATTTCGCAGATGGAGGAGTATGAAATTGGGCACACTTATAGTTTATATGTAGGAGAAATGCTGAATACTAATATGTTTCAATAATAACGCTTATAAAATACATTAAATCAGTAAAGAAAACATTACACACATTATAAAGTATTTGACAATATTCACACTTTTATGTTTATAAAGTAGCATACATGTTGCTATGGCAACGCCAATGCGTATTTATTATACGTGTCAACTGGATCTCTACTTTTAAGTAATATGTAACTGTAACTAAAAAAAAACTTTGTTTCTGTTTAGTAACTTATTTACATTTACCTATTTATGGGTTACATTTAGTATAACGACTATGGTAGGAAAATGTTTGCCAGCACCTTATTAATAGTGAAAGGCATGTACTTTAATGACATGAGGCCGGTCGTGGCGCAGCGGCAAGAGGTGTGACTGCAAAACCGACTGGTTGTGGGTTCAATCCCCGAGGAGATGAAATATTTACTTAAATTTATATTTCCATTTCTTCGCTCTGGTGTCGAGATTAAGCGCGGCGTTAAGTTCTGCCACTTAACACGCAATGCCTCCAGAATTCGGCAGAAAGTGGGGAACAGAGTGTCTTAACACTAGGTTCCCTCTGCCTACCCTGCCGTGTGCGGGATACAGCGTGAAGCTAATTTAATTTAATTTTTTTTTACGTACTTTAGTTATACATATCACAGACTTAGTATCAGTCGTCATCACTTGAACAATCTTCAAATTGTCCATCAGATTCATAATTAACTTTTGGGTTGCAATATTTTTCATATTCAACTAACTCAGCTACGGGCACTTGATGGGCGTCCATTGGGCAAAAGTTGCCTTCTCTCATTTTTCTCTTAACAAAATAGAACCACGGTGACTGTGTACTTGTATATGAGGGGCCTATGTGAGGAGTCCAATATTCATCAGAATCCCAATCTTCCTTTTCACTGAGAGACTGGTTATCTACATCTGCAACTAAATATAAAACAATATTTTGAGTATTATGCCTAATATTTTTTTTTATTAGCTTCACATTGTATCCTGCATATAGCAGGATAGGCAGAGGGAACCTGACAACTTTGTGTTAAGACATTCTGTTCTTCATTTTCTATCTAATTCTAGGCATTGTGTATTGAGTGGCGCAACCCAACACCATGCTTTGTGTGAATAAATAAAAATATTAAATATATCATTCCCCTGATTGGGAATCGAACCCACAACCGCCTGCGTTTAAATTCGCATGCTTGTGCCCCTACACCACAATAGCCCCATTAATTTTGCCATCACTTATTAAATGTATTTTAGGTAAAATTAGTTTTATAATGGTTTTTTTTTGAGCACAGTTTCTGACTGTAAATTCAATATTTGTCAGCTTGTGTTGCCTCCTAAATCCTCATTCATAGAAAGATTACACTTAAATTATATTCCTGTTCCTGCTTTGTGGGCAAAGTGTTGACATGGGTTCTGCGACTCAATATATAATTTCTTTCTTAAGATCAGGTTTACTATGTTGTTTGTTTAAAAGAGTTTAGTAATATGTAATTATATTTTATTTTAAGAGTTTTAAATCTATTCATTATACCATGTTGTTCAATTTCTGAATTATACAAAAGATCTTCTTCAGTATTTCTGGAGTGTTCGCTTTCAGGTCTCTCCTTTTCTACTTTCCTGAAATGATTAAAATTTATAATTAGCAATGTATTTTGAACCTATTAATTAATATAATAATGTCACATAAGCATTTTTTAAATAACTATAAATTTTAATATAAATGTTATTTTAGTGTCACTCGGTATCCCACACATAGCAGGGTAGGCAGAAAGAGCAAGGGAACCTAGTGTTAGATACTTCATTCTTTATTAAGTCAATTTATTTTCCACTTTCTGAAGGCTACTATTACTAATTTTTAGATCTACCTTCCATTGTTTCGATCTGGACTCTTAAGCCTGATTTTTGTCTTCTTTTTTACATATTCTTCATCTTCAGGCTCTTCAAAGTAATTCTGTGACAAGTCTAGTTCTAGAAGATTGTCTATACCTTCAGGTATTTCATTTAAACTATTATCATAAAGATCAAGTTTTTTCAAAAATGGCAATGAACATAATTTCTCAGGGAGCATACATAAACAATTATTATTTAAACTAAGACAAAAAAGTTTCTCTAGTTTATTAAAAGTTTCTGGTAGATATAGCAAGTTATTTAAAGATAAAATGCACACTTCTAAATTTTTAAGCAAACAAAATTCATCAGGAAGGCTTGATAAACCATTCAATGATAAATCTATTTCTCTAAGTTGTTTGTAAATTGATATGTCAGGCATAATGTTAAAAACTCCTATATTAATTAAGTTTAACTGTTCAACTTTAGTACATTTATCTAAACCAGCACATGGAAATTCTTCTATATAATTTGCAAATCTACTATTACTCAGTTCAGATGTCCCCAAACAAATGGATTTAACAGATGGGAGTGTGCACAATAATTTAATATATTTTTTATTTAAATTACAATTGTAAGCTGTTATGCGTGTGACTAACGTTTTATATTCTAATAGCTCTTCAAAATATCCATTTATAAACAATTGCGTTATATTGTTATTACAACTCAGGTTTAATTCTTTCAAATTCTTCAACTTTTCTGCCCATATCCAGTATGGAGGACCAAGTAATGCATTGTGAGATAGATTGAGTTTTTCTACTACTTGGTAAAATTTTGGTGTTTCATCATAATATTTTATTTTATTGTACGATAAATCCAAAATTTTTAACTTTGTTAGGTTCTGTACAACAGTAGGTACTTCACGGAGTTCATTATGTGAGAGGTTTAATTCAATTAAATTTACAGGTAGCTTCATATTTTTATCAAAGGCACTAATATTTTTAAGGCTTAAATCTAACACAGTTAAGTTATCATCGTTTAAATGGATTGAAATAAGCCCATTTGTATTTGATATTGGTTTGTTTTCGTTTTCTTCCATTTCCATAAATAGTTCACAACGTATCTATAATTTGTAGATTTTTGTTTATTTGGTAGTGGTGATTGAGATAAAAATATTTTTTTATTTGAAACTGCAATCAACGATATACCGCCTTTTGGTAAAAATACCATAACATTGGGTGAAATGTCAATTGTCAACGTCACTTACAAATTAAAAAGCCAAAATAATCGGAAAATTACTAAGAACGTAATATTTATACATATAAAGCATGTAGTTTTAATGTGATATTACAATCAATGTAAATTAATAATAAATGGAAATAATAAATGAAATATTCTAAATTTTTGTTTAGTAACGGAGTCGTAATTTTTATTCGCGAAGTAATTATATTTAATAAGTACATATACTCGTATGTAGTGATAACAAAAAAAACATTAAAGTTATAAAAAAAATATATAGTCTTTTTGTATTTTTTCTTTAACTTCACGCTGCATCAGGGTTGGCAGAGGGAACCTAGGCTTAAGACATTATTTTACCCACTTTCCGCCGAACTCGAGCATTTCATGTTGAGTGGCGGCGGCGAGCATTCAACGTGCAATGCCTTGAAACGTCGAATTGTTGTGCTTTTGCCTTGGTACCAGAGCGAAGAATTGAAATCCCGAGTGAAAATTGAACTCATAATCGTAGTCATACGCTTGTGCCACTGTGCTACGACGGCATTAATAATAGTAAAATTTTACAGCTCGAACTTACATTGATGTAATAACAATAGAACTTGACTGGTTACTAAATGTTTACAAACAAATTTTCGCGTGCAAGATTTTTAGCTCAAGTACTAAAAGGAAAATATTTAGAAAAACAGAAATGACCATTTAGCCTACCACTTTCATAGACTTAAGTATTTTGCAATTTCTCTCTCCGATATGACTTCAAAGATTTTTTTATTTAACATAACTTTAACTTACATATTTGTTATTCACTTGGCTGTTGTAGTATCAGATGAATATAGTGTATTAGGAGTGGGTAAAACAAAGAAAGAAAATATGAGTATGTATCTTTTATAATGAATGGATGCAAATCATAATTTATTAGTTGGAATTTATATTGCATTAACAAATTTGGTTTGTTATCGACAGGAAAAAATACAGCTGTAGGTACATTTTCGAATGTAATCTCGCAGATACAAAATTTACCAAACATGGAACTCGGGAGAAAATTCAGGACTCCATGCAAAACAGGAAATAAGTGCGGAAAGGTATGATTGACAGCTTAAACAAAAATAAAATATCTTTACCGGGGATTTTGTTATATTTTTCATTATTTGGTTTTTGTTTTGTAATGTTAATTTTAGATTGCATTTGTTTCTAAAATAATATATATTTTTTTTATATAATACTAACACATAATCGAATATTGTATAAACAATATTGTTACTGGCACAATGTTTTTTTACGTAAGTCTAAAATGGCGTCCCAACAAATAAAATATATGTATATACATATATGTATAAATATAATGACTAAGGACTTGGAAATAAATATATTTTATACATCTTCTTTTTGCAGGTAATTAAAAGGCTAATGGTACCAAAATTGGCGCAGCTCGAAAACACTATAATGGGTATTATGAAAGAATTATCTAAAATGCCACCCGGGTCTCGACTCCCAGACAAATATACTAAGACGGAACCAATTAAACTTCTTTTAGATCAAAATTACAAGTGAGGAATATTTTTTTTTATTTCACGCTGTTTTATTTATTATTTATTCTATTCTATGTTTTATTTTTAGCTATTAATATATTATTGCTTGTTTTATATTTTATGGCTTTTATACGGCTAGCACGCCTTAAACTATTTGTTTAGCAAAAATGTAGAATGTAGGATAATTCAAAGTTAATATATAATATTTGTAATATGTGAAATAATATTATATGTATAATATATCATAATAATTTAAGCATTTTTTAAAAATTAATAACACTTATAATATTATAAAAAGTAGTTAAATTATTCTCGTTTCCTTGAGATATTGAAATGAAAATATTAACTGCATATTGATTACAGGGAGGACGTTTGTATGGACAAATTAGAATCTTGTCTAAAAGAGGATAAACGTAGAAAAAGAATTTTAAAGAAACTGTTTTTCAAAAAATATAACTCGTTACGTCAAGACCTTATTGGTTACGGCGGCAGGAGGTTGTGGGGAGGAGAGGGCAATTTGTTCTATAGATAATTTATTAAAATTATTGTAATAAATAAATAAGATTGTTATGATAATAAATTTGAATTATATTAAATAAAATTATGCTTAATTAAATTAATGTTTTTATTTTGTCAAATTATTATAAATTCCTATTTGGTGGTCCCGTAATATGCTAATATTATTTTATATTAATGTTATAAAACTATAAATTAATTGAAACAGAATAAATATTATAAAAGCATGAAGGATTTTAATTGTAAAAAGATTTATTTTTTAAGTATTCTTATATATTCAAATTTACGTTAATATTATTTTTTGTAATGTTAACGTAATTTTGTATATTATAATTTGAAACTTGAATTTAATCGATTTTAAAATTATTATTATTATTTTCTGTGGCTTTTTTAATCTTTTATTAACACATTACATATAATATTTAGTTATTTTATATAATATTTTTTATTTGTAATTTATAATTTATAAGTTGTGAATATGTACAATCACGCACACGTTCACTTCAAAAATAGGTAGGTTTTCGAACCCACAACCTTTTTTGCGTACAGTCAGATTAATTAAAAAGCGTATAACTTGCTTTAAAATTTATACATCGCGACTGAACTAAACGATAGCTTGAATTATTTCGATGTAACGCCATCTATCGGCCGATATAGTTTCATTTAGTTCGTAACGGCTGAAAAGTCATGGCCGCTCCGAAGTTAGGTCTTCTGAACTTTTGTTGTTCACACGTTGTTGTTCATTGTTCACACGGTAAAAGTAAGAAAAAGTAAGAAAAATTTAAAATCAAATCTGCTTAGCAATTCAGCTACGTTAGAGCCGCCATCACCCTTCGATCGTACTGTATGTAATTTATGAGCATAACATAAAATAAGTGTATTAACATAGTGCCGTGTGCTAATATTGAGTAACAATAAGAAGGAAAAATAGAACTCCATTTAGTCCATATCTCTTTAAGTCCTTAAAAGACATGGAGGGCTGAAATTAAGGTTTTTATGATTACTAAAATAAAAAATAGTTAATATTTTGATCTTTGACATTGACACATAATTTTATTGTTATCCGTCTTCTGTCATTAGCATATTTTTCTTTTTTTTTTATTTAATTCTCAATTTGATGTGTACAAAAATGTAAATTTAATAGTCTATTATTTTGAAATAAATATAATACACCCGCCAAACTCAAATCTTACTTACAGGGTTACTTACAGGGCAGTTCTGATAGATTCTTTAAAAATCGCAGTGGCCCTATGTCCCTATTAACCTTATGTGATGTACATATGATAGTAATAAAATTGTTACTCCCAGAATATTAATTAATTATATATTAGTAAATATTCTATCAAAGCAAAAAATTATAAAAATGAGATTTTGTATTATTGAACTCCTACAATTTTTTACTAATTTAAAGATAAATTTAAGATCTAGTTTCCATAATAAAGGACTGCTTAAATTTCTTATACATATATAGTTGAAGGGCAGAGGCAAAATGTGAAAGGGTCTTTATCTAGTGTATACTAATATAACAAATCCGAAGAATTTGTTTTCTAGAACGCGTTAAACTTGGAAAATACTGGTACGAATTGAAAAAAATATTTTTTGGCTTGTATAGCAATGTCTACGTAACCCACTGTATCTGCGGCCAACGTTACTTCAAGTACCGACCTAGAATATCATGCGTCATTAATACAAATATTAGCAAAAGTTGAAACAACATTTTCTAGCTTTGCAAAATGATTATAATTCTCTACTATATTCTGAGAAAAAGAAAATCGGTATCAGAAATTTTCATATCATTTCTATCGTATTTCGCCCAAAAATAATAACATGTATCTATAATGAGTATTTATTAGATTAGACAAAGTACGGCGTTGGGGTCACATTATCCATCCCACTCAATCTCACTCTCCCTTGTGGTCTACCCTGGACAGCAATGCAAGGAGTAATGTGGAAGAAGAGTGAATTTTACAAATGTTGTTATGTAAATTATTGTTATCGAGGCCAGTCGTGGCGTAGGGGTACAAAGTGTGACGGTAAAACCGACTGGTTGTGGGTTCGATCCCCCCTCGAGGAGAAGAAATATTTACTTAAATTTATATTTCCATTTCTTCGCTCTGGTGTCGAGGTTAAGCGCGGCGTTGAGTTCTGCCACTCAACACGCAATGCGAATTCGGCAGAAAGTGGGGAACGGAGTGTCTCAACACTAGGTTCCCTCTGCCTACCCTGCAGTGTGCGGGATACAGCGTGAAGCTGGTTTTTGTTATGTAAATTATTACACTTTTGTAAAGTTTTCAAATTACATAATTGTTTATTCTATGTCACGTGTTTCCGGACTTTAAATCGAAGCATTTTTCAATTTGCAACAATAGGAAAGTTTGTGAAACAATTTTTATTTTATAAACTTCAGTTCAAAGTTAATTTGGTACGCAAGTTGCCTTTTTAAATTTAATTTTCATTTTTGGAAATTTATCATACCGTTCGTTCGACATGTTGTTTTGAGCTTTTAATAAAGTCGAATATATTAGAAAGTTTTATTAGATATTAATAGTGTAGATAAAAATCTATTATTAATTAAAATGTGTGAAAAACAGTTAAAGCTCCAGATAATTTTAATAGTTTTATCTGTTATTCTAAAAGGACTTTTTGCTGTTGATGATAGTAAGTGAATTTTAACATTATTTGTTACAAAGCTCATAAATAAAGAGGAAAAAAAAAACATTATTTGTAACATTTAAAATTCCCACTCTACGTCATCGTGTACGGCAGTTATAGATATGAATCCAGCGCATAAAAAACCTATGTTTAAAATACTATTATTTCTGTGGCGTAATTAAAAAAAAACTTTACTATAGAATTTGGTCGTAGACATAAATATTATGAGGCTTAATACTAGTGCTTTACTAGAAGCCTCTAAAGACCTACTACCTACTAGTGTTAAGACACTCAGTTTACATTGAAACACTTCCGACCTCCACTGTCCGCCAAATTCTGGAGGCATTGCATGTTGAGTGGCGGAACTCAATGCCTCGTTGGTCGTCATTGCTTTGAAAATGAAAAAAGGTTGTATTTTATTTCCTCGAGTGGAAATTGAACCCAAAACCTGTCGCGTTTAATGACACACGCTTGTGCCCCCACGCCATGACGGGCCTGGTATATTATTTTAGGTATTTTACGTGCAGCTGTGCTTAGAGAAACTTAACACCACGGTTTATTTAACTAAGTCGTGCGAATATTTATGGCGTAAATATACATTTCTCTTCATATAATATGAATTCACAATCATCAAGTTCCTTTAAGCATGGTACGAAACCAAAGCTAAATTACATAGACGCCAAAACACCGATTAACCTTGTATAGAAACCAGGTTTGGCATTATATGGAGTACTGTTCTCATCTCTGGGTTGGAGCACCCAAGTGCAACGTAGAGCCCTTTGAATCATTGGGGACCCAATGATCTGAGCCAAAGGCTTGACACTTTGGCTTTGCGTAAGGATGTCTCCTCGCTGTGTGATCTCTACCGCATTTATCTTGAGAAGTGTTCCGGGGAACTGTTTGCCCTGCTACCTGTCACCGGATGTCACAAACTCAAGTATCATCCACACCGTCTTGATACGTGGTACTCTACTACTGTGTGGTTTTGTAGGTATTTTTTTCCACGGCATACCTGGGGGCAGTGTCTTACGGTCGATACGATATGGGTACCTTCAAAAAGCGCGTCTATTTCCACCTTATAGGTCAGCAAAACACCCTTAGCTCCTCTGGTGTTGCACGGGGTAGTGGGTGGCGGTGATCACATACCATCAGGTGACCCGTACGCTCGTTTGCCTTCCCTCTTAAATAAAAAAAGTCGGTACTAAAAGTAACTTACATAAATATTATTTTAGGTTTATTATTCACGGTGACTCGGGCGCCTAGGTATTTTGGTATTTTGCAAGATCACAGAGGACAGCCCTTGTCTGTGGAAATCTCTGAAGAGTACATGGATCAAGATTATATTGCTACAAATAGGTGCGATTATTATTAATCTGTACGTTTAGCTAATAGCTATAAGTATTGAGACATTAGTATGGGGTTCGAATCCCACTTAAGATTATTAGTTAAGTACTTACTTCTGAAGAGTTTTACATTTAAAGACTGTGTCTATGACTGACTGTCTGTTTATGACTTCTATCTGCGAAACATCTGTAAGTTAATCCATATAATTGAGATATTATATGTTTGAAATATGTGTATAAAGTGGACATACACGTTGTTATGGCAATGGGTTTTGTACGCTTCAATTCATTCTCTAGTTATTATTAATACTTGTATTTTTCGCAATTTATTTAATGAATGAAAATGAAAATTAATTGAATTTATTTCTGGGAAATTAATCTTTAGAACATAATAATTTGTAAATGACAAGTCATTTTCATTTCAATCATTTAAGGTATTAAGACATTGTTTTATTGTTACAGGAAAAGACATAAAATTGATTGGAATAAGTAAGTGCCTTTATCAAATATCATATTATACTTTGTGAAATTGTAGACATATGTTGTTTTTTTTATGTAAGACTTAACTTACTGTAGTTAATAGTAAATATAAATTTATAGATATATAGATTTGCTTTAATTTTTCCTAAAGGCGCTCTTAACGTTGGGGCCACCATGGTGCATTGGGACATTATTTGAGTATAAACAGGACGGTTGTGGGTTCAATTCCCACTCAGGGTAATTGTTTTCTCTGGCAGCAAAGCTTGGTGTCAAGTTCCGCCGTTCAACACCCAATGTCATGGAAAAATTGAGCAGAAAGTGTGCGTCAGATTGTCGCAACTTTAGTTTCCCTCTACTCGCTGCCACATGTACATACATCTTACACATCTTACATCTTTTATTAACAGAAATCCTCTCGACATGGACGACTTTGACGATGACGAAACAGAAGAAATATTCGACGATAAGGATAAAGACATAAAATTACTTAACAAATTTAATTTACAAGCTGGACCCGTGTAATATTTTACTTTTCTAGAATAATAAATATAAAATTTAATACCAATATTTTTTTTATTTATGTTAAAAAGACGTTGACCTTTTAACTAAACTATATAAGGTAGTGTTACTTTCTATCTACAAATGTAATGTTTCCCATAAATCTTGTTAAGGTACAGAAATATTAAATATTGCAAAGTTACAACAATTGAGGCCAGTCGTGGCGCAGAGGCACAGATATGTGGCTGTAAACGCGACTAGTTGTGGGTTCGATCCCCACTCGAGGGAATAAAATATTTAATATTTTTATTTCTTCGCTCTGGTATTGAGGCACACAGCGGCGTTGAACTCCGCTACTCTACGCGCAATGCCTCCAAAATTCGGCGGAAAATAGGGAACGGAGTATTTCAATACTAGGTTACCTCTGCTTACCTTGCTATAGCGTGAAGATGATTTCCTTTGTTTAGAACAATTAGGGAGAATACCTCTCTTAGTTCTACTGCAAAATAATATTAGAAAAATAAGAACAACAAATGAACAGTACAAAAATATATTACACAAAGTACAAAAAAAATACACAAAAAAAAGAAATCACTTCCTATCATCGTAAAAAGGAAATTCACCACCAAAATACGGTAAATCGGACACCACCATTGGCTCAACAGGCATTTTCGCCATTTCCAACGACTCCTCGGAGTAGTCAGTCGTTTCGTCAGAATACATTTCAGCTATGTGATCTTGGTATATCTTTTCGCATTCGCTGGGGTGCTCGCTCTTTATGGTACTTGGATGGTACCCTATTGCTTCTATAGGGCCGACTGTTAGGTAAGGTACTTGTGTTGTTACTTGAAAATGTTTTGCTGGAAATTGTTGTTAATATTAATTAGGAATATGATTAAAATGAATTATCTTAAGTTCGCTTGATATTTGTATTTTTAAGGTTTGTTTAAATTGAAAAAAAAACAGTTCGCGAGTTCGAAAAAGGGCAGTTTCGAAGTTACTCGAGTGGTAAAAGGAAGGAACCTAGTATTAAGAAAACCCGTTCCCCGCTTTCCACCTCATTTTCGAGTTATTACGCCAAGCTTTGCGTACCGTGGCGGGAAAAACAAAATAATTTAACTATAATCATTTTCCGCCGAGTGGGAATGGAACCTGGAACCATCGTGCATATACGGGTAAATCCTCCTCTGGCCTCTGGAAAATAAAATCAACAATAATATGTATACTGAATTGCAGTAACAGAAATACATCATCTGTGAAAATATCAACTATCTAACTATCACGGTTCATCAAATACAGCCTGATGACACATTGACAGACAGACACTGGAGTCTTAGTAATAGGGTACCGTTTTACCCATTGGATACGGAGCCCTATTTATAGTACAAAATAATAAAATAACTAACGTTATTTTAGGAACTTAAGGTTCGCTCCGCCCAATTTAAAAAAATTATGTGCATATTGTGCTAAAAAAATAATTCACTCACTATCAATATGATCAGGTATAATAACTGTTGCTACTGTCTTAGCAACTCTATCGTCGTAATAGTCTCCTACAATATCTATGTTGTTCCCCTCATATACTTCCCGGGGAGGTGGTCTCTTAGTACAGTCGCTTTCTAAATGCCTTCTACCAGATTTCCTATGTTCCAAAGGCAGTGGGATTTCGGTAAGGGGCACGAATTTCTTTGCTATATTAGCTCCTACTGGTTTCACTTTTGCTAATCTGTAAATTATTATTACTTAAATATATTTTTTTTAAATAAGCACGGTGCATCTCGCACGTAGCGTGATAGGCAGTGCGAACCTGGGAACCTACTGTTAAGACACTATGTTTCAAATTAAGACACTTCGATTCCCCATTTTGCACGGAATTCTTGAAGCGTTGCGTGTTGAGAAATAAAACCCGACGCCGCGCTTTGCCTTGTTACCAGAGCGAGGGGATGAAAATATTAAATATTTAATTCCCCCGAATGGTAATCGAACCCACAACCGTCGTGTTTGCAATCGCACGCTTGTACCCGTTCGCCACGCCAGACTCAATTATAATATTTAAGTATTTGTGTTCTTTTATATGTTTTATTATATTTATTTATTTTAACACTGAATCACGTAGCAGACAGAGGCGTCAGGCTACAAATATGATGGTTCTGGGTTCAATTTCCACTTGGGGGAATGAATTATTGGTACTACTGATAACTAGACAAAGCGCGGTGTTGAGTTCCATCACTCAACACGCAATATCGCAAAAACGAAATATCATAACAGTAGGTTCCCTCCGCATATCCTGCTATATATAGGGTACAGCGTGAAGCCAGAAAAAAAAGAACTCATATTAACTTACTTATTCACCATGACACTGCTCCTTATTTCCAACGTGACTCCTTTACAAACTAAAAATATTGTAGCAAAATGTATGAGACGGTTCATTTTATTTACAACTGTGTATGACTTTAGTTCATTTTTTTTGGTATTCTAGTTCCATATAACTAAGGAATATGATTCCATTTCTCTTTTAAAGTAATATTTATAAGCCCTAGAACAATGTATTACATTGTTTCAGTGGGTACCCATTGTAGCTGCAACAGGTGTTCGGTGGATTTTACGTTTTTTACAAGAATGTGTTACATAAATTGCTATAAGTACAGCAGAAATATTTGTAACGTTTCTTTAACATAGAGTTTGTTAGCCATTACAGTTATTTGAGGATGCCAGTCGTGGCGCAGCGGCACAAGCGTGGGACTGTAAACGCGACAGGTTGTGGGTTCGATTCCCACTCGAGGAAATATATTTAATATTTTCATTTCCTTGGTCTGGTAAAGCGCGGTAATGGCGCGGAAAGTAGGAGAAGAAAATGTCGTAATGAGACGGAGTGTTTTACCACAAGGTTCCCAAGTTCCCTCTGTCTAATCTGCTATGTGCGTGATACCGCGTGAAGGTATTTCCGTCACTCAACACGCATTGTCTCGGAAATTAGGCGATACATGGGGAACCAAAAGACACTTTTAAGACACTCTTAACACTCGATTGGGAGCTATAAAAAATTTAAATACATCAAATAATAATTTAAAAAATAGAGAGGGAAGAAGTATAACAATATTTTCTTTGTGTTTACACCTTGAATTATATGAAATTAAATTATTTTTCCTGTATTGAGTCAGTCGTGGCGCAGTGGCACAAAGTGTGACTGTAAAACCGACTGGTTGTGAGTTCGATCCCCACTCGAGGAGATGAAATATTTACTTAAATTTATATTTCCATTTCTTCGCTCTGGTGTCGAGGCAAAGCGCGGCGTTGAGAGGCAGAAACTGGGGAACGGAGTGTCTTAACACTAGGTTTCATCTGCCTACCCTTCGGTATGCGGGATACAGCGTGAAGCTAATTTAATTTTTATTGTAAATAATAGATATATACTAAAATAATACTTCAATGTTGCGTTGAGTTGTTTTTTTTTATTTTCTATTTTTTTTATTTCTTTAGCTTTACGTTGTACCATGTATATAGCAGGGTAGGCTGGAATTAAGTATTAAAATACAATTTTTCAAGATATTGTATGTTCAGTGACGGAGCTCCACGCCGCGCTTTGTTTGTAAGGAAAATATAAATAATTTACTAATCAGAGTGAGAATCGAAGCTACGACACTCGCATTTACAAAGTTTCATTCTTTTTTTTTCGACGAATCTTTATTTTAACCACTATGAAATAAAATGAAATTATTACATTATTTTTTTATTTATTTTAACTATATCGTTTTTAATAATATCTATTTTTTTTCTTTTTGTAAATAACAGGGTCGAGGTGCCAAGTTTGGTTTCCACCACAGGATATCAGTGTGAAACACCCGCCGTATACGATGGGAGGGTCGGTGTCTGGCACGCAAATGTTGTCTTGGCAGAATGTAGCCGTACCTAGAACATTAGTATAGTGTATTAAAAAAAAATCTGTACAATATGACAGATTATAAATTTACTTTTGACAGATTAATTATTTTCCTAATATCACTTACTATAATTTTTGTTTTTTTATTAAATACATGTGTGAGTAAAATAAAATAAAATAAATAAATCAGCTTCACGCCGTATCCCGCACACAGCAGAGTAGGCAGAGGGAACTTATTTTCGAGAAAAATCTTATTGTATCACAATCTTTATGTAAACACTATGTTTTTGTAATTTTTTTTTCAGTTTCACAGTGTATCCCGCACTTAGCAGGATAGACAGAATTTAGTGTTAAGACACTCCGTTTCCTATTTTACGCTAAATTTCGAGGCAATCCGTGTTGAACTCAACACCCCGCTTTACCTGCCAGTGTTTATTAATTCATGCCCCTGAATTGGAATCGAATCCATAACCATCACGTTTACAACAATTGATATAATGGCAATTTAAATAAAAGGCACTGTGCCGTAGCAATGACGACGGTCTCTAGGAAGTGTATAATTTTATACATAATCAATAATCAATTTCAAGCTGTAGCTCCTACATAGCAAGGTAGGCAGAGGGAACCCAGTGCTAAGATACTCCGTTCTCCACTTTCCGCCAACTTTTTTTCGAGGCGTTGTGTGTTGAGTGCCAGAACTCAACGCCGAGCTTTTGCATTAGCGCCAGAGCGAAGAAGTGAAAACATTAATAAATAATATTTTAAATCGAAATGTGAATCGAACCCACAACCTCTTTAGCGTTACAGACACACCCTTGTGCCCCTGCGCCACGACGGCCTCAATAATTTATACATTTTTTATACACTTGATTGTGCAAAGCAAAACATCGTACGATAGAAAGTAGCTGACATAAATATGTATAGATATGTATGTATATCAATTGTATATGTATGTACGTGCTACTTCTGAAATCATTTTAAATTTAAATTATTAAAAGTATAGTATCAGTCGTGGCGCAGCCGCACAAAATGTGCCTGTAAATGCGTCTGGTTGTGGGTTCGATCCCCACTCAAGGAAATTAAATAATTATATCACTCTGCTGGGTGCGGGATACAGCGTGAAGATGATTTGTTTTTTAGAAGAAACTTGTTGACGTTGTCTTTAAACGGATATTTTTTTTTGTTAGTAAAAATTCAGAGGTGTGCATGGAAGTGAAGAACGAAGAGTCTCCAAACTCTAACTACCCGCTACTGCGGGATACAACGTGAAGCTAAAAAAAATTAAACAAAAAATCAATCTTACCAACATAACCAGTGGGTCTCGCCTGCCTTTTATTCTTGACATAATCTACCACAGCCTTGGATAGAGCGTAAAAATGTTTACTGGCTTTGTATCTCATCTTAGCGAGAGCGGCGTCGCAGTCGCCTTTGTCCGCTCTACAGTGGTACACCAGATTCCTAGTGTTGGTTTTGACCATTTCCTCCCGCAATACCTGATATTTTGAATCGGTGTGTAGGATTTGGGCGAACCTTACGTTTACTGTGAAGAAAAATATTGAAATTGTTTTTATATATGAGAGGCCGTCGAGTTCACAGTGCGGCGTTGAGTTCCGCCACTCATATCTCAAAGAAGTAGACTAAACATACTCTACACCGCATTTTACCTTTATTTGTATTAAATTCTTATGTGATGCAGACGAAAACATTGTATAATAATGTTGCGATATTAAGTTAACTTGTAATAAATAATTTGAAAAATATTTTGACGGAGGCCGTCCAATCGTGGCGAAGGGGCATAAGAGGGTTACTCTAAGCGTTACGGTTGTGGGTTCGAATCGCATTCGGGCAATCGCATTAATATTTTCATTTTCTCGCTCTGGTAACGAAGCAAAGCAGAACGTCGAGTTCCGCCACTCTTGGTCGAATGATGTATTAATATACATACGTCTTAAGGATATCTTAAAAAGTGGGGAACGGAGTGTTAACACTAGGTTCCCTCTGCCTACCCTGCAGTGTGCGGGATACAGCGTGAAGCTGATTTATTTATTTATTTATTTTAAAAAGTGGAGAACGGAAGTGTCTTAATCGGAAAGAGTTTCTTAACACTGGGTTCTCTCTGCCTTCTCTCCTATATGAAGGATACAGCGTAAAAACAACAAAATTTTATGCATTTTCCAAATAACTTACAGCCAGCCCCAACTAGATATCCAAGGCATTGTTCGTGGTGTACTACTAAAATATAAGTGAACAGGACTTTCCACATTGCAATTGGTAATAAAAATACGTAAATTTAATTGGTTTTATGAACTATTAAGAAAAAAAACATTGATTTGTTTATTGTCCAATTTAATTTTTTATAGCATTTTAATTGCCATAAGTTACGTGTAATGTATACCTAGAGGTAACTACGTGTTTGATACTGGTTCAAATTTGGTTATGGATAAAATTAAATTTCGGCAGCTTACAGTGGGGAAAAATAGCTTCATCTATAAACAATCAGCTTCACGCTGTATCCCGCACTCAGCAGGGTAGGCAGGGGAAACCTAGTGTTAAGCCTCACCATTCACCACTTTCCGCCAAATTCTGGAATTCCATTGCGCGTTGAGTGGTGGAACTCAATACACTTTGCCTCGACACCAGAGCGAAGTAATGAAGGTCCTAGAGTGGGAATCGAATCTACAACCTGTCGTGTTGACAGTCACGCGATTGGGCTCCTGCGCTACGACTGACTTCAAGGTACATATTTATAACATAGTAACATTACTATATTACAAATATGTATTTATAACATTTACGGCCAGCCGTGGCGCAGGGACACAAGTGTGTGACTTGAAACACGATTGGTTGTGGGTTCGATTTCCATTTGAGGTAATGTGTAATTTATTTAAATTTATATTTTCATTTCTTCGCTCTGGTGTCGAGGAAAAACGCAGCGTTCAGTGCTACTACTCAACACGCCTCCAAAATTCGGCGGTGAATGGGAAACAGTGTGTCTTAACAATAGGTTCCCTCTGCCTACCATGTTACGTGCGGGATGCAGCGTGAAGCTGATAAAAAATATATATTTCAAGCTAAAACTTCTCCATTACGCACTTTAAGCGCCGATCTAAGTGAGCCACATTCCAGATCACGTCGTTCCTTATCGAAATATACTATCTCGATGAAATACTAACATAAGCAGTTAATCGCGTCTTTATACATTAAAATATGATGTTGTAATTACAATTTGTCAGCTACTTTTGCATCTGATATGTAAAACCTATTTACGTAATGCATTTTCTTTAAATTAGGTTTCACGCTGTATCCCGCATATTGTAAGGTAGTAGTAAATTTTTGTTTAAGTGTAGGTATGGTTTTGATGTCGGTATTATTCACGCTGTATTTCAAACATAGCATGATATGTAGAGGGAACCTGATGTTAGGACTCTCCGTTCTCATTAAGACACTTTCTTTTCTCACTCCACACTCCACCGTATTCTGAGTGACAGAACTCAACTGAAACTGAACTGCCTATACATCAGAGCAATGAAATTAAAATATTAAAATATTTCATTTCCTTAAGCGGAAATTGAACCCACAACCTGTAGCTTCAATATTTTTTGATTTACTTTTGTTTCACCGACTGACATGAGCGCATAACCGTGACAACGATAAGGGGATTTGTTGATGATCAGCATGCCTAAGATTAGTTCAGATATATGAAAAAAAATCTGAAAAATAAAACTATAAAATATATGTAAATCCTAACGATATATTATTTTCGATCAGTATTAGGTACACTAAGTTACTATAGCAGTATGACGAAGGCTCTTAATTATTCATCGAAGGCTTATCTGCCCGTTGCTGAGGTACCGTGGCGCCAATTGCAAATGTCTGACTCATTTAGTGCCCCACCAACTGAAATAGTTATCATTTTCGTATGTCAACAAAGATCTTGATAATTTAGTATATGCTTAATTAATAGATGGTAGCTGCAAAATGATTAATAAAGTTTTTAACATTTTTAAAGTGTTATTCCACACTTAGAAAAGAAATAGTTTTTTTTAGAAAATGTATATAGTGTATATTATTTTTATATAATGTGACAACGATATTATTAATGTGACAACGATTATTTTAACAGCGAGAACTCACGCCTCTTGGTAACCGTCCAAGCACTCTGACCACTAAGCCATACGTTCTCGTCAAGAAAACTTTGGACACACCATAGAAACGATGTATAGCCGTATATAGAGCTTGAGCTGACATTTTTTGTAAAAAGATTTTTTATTATTTTATATCGTAAATTTGTTATTAGTAATCCGGGCTCACCCCAGCTAAATCTGGGGTGAGCCCGGGCCAAAAGACTCCCTCCTCTTGCTATGCTTATGGAACGGTAGCTTACAAATTGAATAAANAAGCGCATCGAGTGGCAAGCATCGACTGTCCTATGTAAAATATGCCGTCGACAGGGGGTAGGCGTAAATCTTATAACGCCTCACCGGTTCGGTCGACGGCAGTGAGCGCTTTCATATAAATAAACTAAATACGAATACTTACTATAAAATACATAAATTAAATTAAATGTATGTTTGTATATAAGTGAAAAATAAATAAATTACAATATTGAAATATATAAATAACACATATTAAATAAACTATAAATGTAAATAATAGTTCCCTACAGACACACCATAGAAACGATGTATAGCCGTATATAGAGATTGAGCTGACATTTTTTGTAAAAAGGTTTTTTATTATTTTATATCGTAAATTTGTTATTAGTAATAAATCTGGGGTGAGCCCGGGCCAAATGACTCCCTCCTCTTGCTATGCTTATGGAACGGTAGTTTACAAATTGAAGAAAAAAAAACAAAAACAATAAAAAGGGGCCAGCCGTGGCCCAGGGGCACAACACTGTGTTTGTAATCGCGACAATGTTGTATATCTATTGTGATGCTCGAAGAAATGAAATATTTAATATTTTCATTTTTTCGCTCCGGTGTCGTGGCGTTGAGTTCCGCCGCTCAACACGCAATGTATCCAGAATTCGGCTGAATGTGGGGAGCTGATCTTAACCTTACGCTCCCTCTGCCTACCATGCTACAAGCTGGAAAAAAATAAAATAAAAAAAGTAATCAAAAACCAAAACAAAAATAAACAATTCAAAACACAATCAGCCTACACTAAACAAGTAGTTAATTTCCAATTCAGTTTCTCCTATATAAATTATACGGCGTTTTTCCTACAATGTTCGTGCCGTTCTAATGGGGTGAGACGGTTATCACGGCCATTGTTACCGCTATTAGACGATAGGGGCATCTTATAACCGCATTGTTTTGACCAATCGCCCGCGATATATCGAGGAGCGGTGGCTGGTCAGAATTAATTAGGTTTCTTATGATTTTGTCCATTTAATTCTGATATATAAGGACGTCTGATTTTGTAAGTGATGGTTGTGGGTTCGATTTCTATTCGGGGATATTTATAAATTTTATTCTTTCCTGGTAAGAACCAGGAATAAAAATTGGTTCGTATCCGACAAAGCGTGGTAGTGAATTCTGCCTCTCAACACACAATGTTTTAAAAATTGGAAGAAAAGTATATGTAAATATATGTATGTGCTTTTATAACGATTTCTTAGTAAGGAGTTAGTTGTTCAATTAAGATGTCAATTTTATAGGGCAACAGCTAGGGATGTATATTATTATAATAGATTGTAAATATTTTTTTAAATTTCGGTATTAGTCTTGTGTGATCTAAAAGTCCTTTAATTATTTATAAATATAATATAAATAAGTTTCAATTTATAATTCAAAAGTGTTTTAAAAGTAAGACAATTTACTAAACAACTCCAGATTATAAATTATATCAAAATTAAAATATAAGTAGATACAGCCACAGATAACATATAATTTTAAATTCAAGTCAATATTTAATCTGTAAACATTTAAACGCTTTCCTATATTACCTAATACACATTTCAAATGCGTTGACATTTAGTAACCGCTAATCTGGGCACTAACATCAAATTGAATACTGGTTGCATATCATCCAACGTTCATGGCTTATGTCGTGATTGAGATCGTTTCATGTTTAATAACTATATTGACTAAAGTTATTTAGGTTGAAATATCTGCACTTGACTGTAGCTATTAAATTATTAGATGTTTATTATTGTTTGTAATTGTGATTCACGCTTTGCCCTCCATATGGCATGGCAGGCAGAGGGAAGTCAGTGCCAAAATATTCTCTCTGTTCTTTTTTTATTTACTCTCTGTTCAAATTCGAGACTTTGCATATTGAGAAATGCGGCGTTTAGCACCACCCTGCTAAACGTCGCATTTCTCGGGCCATAGCCTTGATGCAGATTGTCTCCACAAAAATAACATTTCTAACAGACGCTGAAGCTACGATTTTCTAATTTACAATTTAATTTTAATATTCTTACGAATTTATGTTAAAGTGTTGACAGTGAAAACAGAATCTGGTTAAATTCTCAGTGACGGAGAAGTGTCAAGGTGGCATTGAAGGAAACCTGAACAAATTGTTAGCATTATTCCAGGAGTTCAAAAACTGATTATAAATAATAATACAAGACTATTACAAATATTACAAAAAGGGTAGATATGTCTTGTAAAGTATATTTCAACATTAGTTATTAAAAATTTTGAAAATTTTAAAATATAAAAGCATATAGAATATTAAATCAGCTTCACGCTGTATCCCTGTGTGTGTGTGTGTCCGTGTGTGCCCCGCAGACAACAGGGTAGGCAGTCCGTTCCCCCACTTTCCGCCGAATTCAAGAGGCATTGCGTGCTGTCTGGTGGAACTCAACGCCGCGCTTTGCCTCGACATCCGAGCGGCAAAATGGAAACATAAATTTAAATAAATTAAAAAATAAATGAATTTAATTTTCTCTAGTAGGGATCGAACCCAAAACCAGTCTATCCTCAAATATAAATCAGCTTCACGCTGTATCCCGCACACAGCAGGGTAGGCAGAGGGAACCTAGTGTTAAGACACTCCGTTCCCCACTTTCTGCCGAATTCTGGAGGCATTGCGTGTTGAGTGGCAGAACTCAACGCTGCGCTTAACCTCGACACCAGAGCGAAGAAATGGAAATATAAATTTAAGTAAATATTTCATCTCCTCGAATGGGGATCGAAACCACAACCACTCGGTTTTACAGTCACACCTCGTGCCGCTGTGCCACGACTGGCCTCAAATATTAAAAAAATACTAATTGTTTTTCAAATAAATTTGCTTTAAAGTACTACTACTTTAATTTTAATATTCTGAGATTTATTATATAAATTATTATTATAAGTTAATATATCCTCATTTCTGAACAATAACAATCGATTGTTTGAATCGTAGGTACATCTATTACGTGGAACTGTAGTTTAGCCATTAGGCCTCGTTTACAATGATTTACTTAAGTGAGATACTAAAAAAGGACTTGATAAATTATTAAGAAAACAAACTATTTACGCTATATCTCTCATATAACAGGATAGGCAAAGAGAACTAATTGTTGAGACACTCCGTTTTCGGCCTTTGCCCTAAATTCGAGACACTGCGTGTTAAATGGCAGACATCACATTGTAATTACAAAGAAAAGAATATAATTCATTTCTGAGAATCAAACATACAACTGTAGTATTTGCAATTAGTCGTTGTGCCACTGATGGCGATCAAATGGCGACTATGGCGATTTGTGCCGTGTGATCCCGGCCTAGAATAGGATCATCCTGGTACTGGTGGTGTCGTAAGAGGCGATTAAAGTACGTGTGATAGAGTCACGTCGCCAGCAATGGCAACACGCATGGGCAGACCCGACCGGATCATTACCACCCCCAGCATTTAAAACCGGCGTGAAGTAATGGCTTTACGCCACTGCGTTTCGCATCAGGTAATGTCGGGCTTCGGCGCCTATCCCACCTTAAAGGCCGGCAACGCACCTGTAGCTCCTCTGGTGCTGCACGGGGTTGTGCGCGGCGGTGATCACTTACCATCAGGTGACCCGCACGCTCGTTTGCCTTGTCTTTTCCATAAGAAAAAAACAAAATGTTAATATGATATCAGTAATTTTGTGAAATTTAACACTTTCCTCCACACCTTAGCTCCGCGAGATTATAATAATAAGCTGAATTGTTAAATTCTAGTCGTAGTTCCCTTATCCGCACTATGGTCTGATGCTGACAAAACCATTGTTACTTAGCGCACGCTTTGTGCTGCTTTTATGGTTATTTAACAATGAAGTACTTGAAAGATATTAATTAGTATTATTTAGTTCTATAATTCAAATGTTAGAATTAGAGTGGATTGCAGGAGAGCTATAAGTAGGTACTAGGTAGTAAGTAGATATTACTTAATTTTTAGGGTTCCGTATCTTAAAAGGTAAAAACGGAACCCTTATAACCCTTGTCCATCTGTCAAGACTTATCCCAAGGTTGGGAGAAGGTATCAAGCTGCAATTAATATCAAATTAATAACCCCGAAGCACAGAAAAAAATATTTTTTTAAATCTACGCAATCAAAAGATACAAATATTTTTGTTCCGCTATGTCAAAAATATATATATGTACATATGAACTTGTGCCACTGTGCCACGATGGCCTCTGATTTATCGTTGTATCGAGACCTTATTAAATGGCCGTATCACGCGTTTCAGCTCCGTTTTCCCGCAATATCTCAATCTAATTCATATCGTAATGTGTCGCGCCGCATCTCCTAACCTCCCGCAGCCCGCAGCTCCACGACAACATCGCCGCATTTAAATTCCCGGAGGCTGGATGTAAACAGCTGATATCTGATTATAGAGCTCGATAGTGAAAAGGAAATACTGTGGTTTAAGGCTGTACTATGATTGTTTTAAAAGGTATAAAGTGTTTAGGTTTTTTTTCTAATTTCAGTGATAAGTTTATCCGTTAGGTTTATCTTGTCTCCAGAGCAAGGAAATTAAAAATATTAAATTTGGTACGGAACCTTCTTAAAATAAATACTTAACAATTGTAAAGTAAGAACTTATCCTGGACCATAAAAAAAATGCAAAATCCTATTTGCTATGTTATTTGTTTATTCAACTATTATTTTGTAATATCCACTATTTATACACTATTGTTTATGCGACGGCGATGTGATTCTGGATATAGAACTGGTTCAATATTGATAGGATCTTTTATCGCTGGCGAAGGTTATTTCCGCAATTACGATCCAACTGCTCTTCTTAGAGACAGTTGTTATATTCCAAATTTAAAATAATAACACTTTTTTTAAATTTTAAAATAAGAAATAGTCTATAATTATGTTATCGTGGTGCAGTGGTACAAGCGTGTGACAGTGACCGAGAAGGTTGATGGTTCGTTTCCCATTCTTTGAAGAGTGAATTGTTTAATATTAATCCACTCAATACGCAATAATCTTGAAGATTGGGCGATGGGTGAGGAATTTAGTTTCTTGACAATAGGTTCCATTTGAATGCCTTGTTATATGCGGAATACAGCGTGAAGCTAGCTAGAAAGTTATTTTTTTTACAGAAATTCATACGATTATAATACTATTAATAAATTAATAATAAAACTTAGCTTTTAAATAACACATTTATCATGCATTATTAATATATTTGCATATCTTTCATGCATTGCCAGTCATTGGTTCTCATTAGTCTTACTGGATATAATTTATTAACTCAATTAAGATCGTTAGTCATAATTAGTATCATTAATTTCTATAAATAAAATGATTTAATAAATGCACCGGATGGCGGCCAAAAATATCAATCTTATTACTTTTAGGGTTCCGTATTTTAAGGAAAAAAGAAACCCTAATTGGATCACTTTGTAGTCCGTCTGTCTGTCAGTTTGTCAAGAGCCTTTATCTCAGGAACGCTTGGAAATATCGAGTTGAAATTCAGTTAAATTCAAATCCATATTTGAACCATAATGACCCCATGATTTCCTAAAAAAAAACGTATTTCTACATTTGCTTTAAAAATTATATGGCTGTTTATATAGCATAAAATATATTTCAACACTATAAAGGTAATTAAAATAATAGGGTACTTCCGGCTAACCTTGAATTATGAAATTTGTCAGCTAGTATTTGCAGATAGTACTAGTTTAGGAAAAAATCTGAAAACTATAACATCTCAGGTCAAATCCTAAATAATAATAGCCTTAAAAGGAAAAATTTGGTATTAAAGCCGCAAGTGAGGTATCAGATGAGGGCTTTAGCTAAGCTAAACCTGAATTTCAGAATTGAGACTTCCAATTTTTATACGGAACATATGGTGGGTGAGCTCGACGCGCGCTTGTCCGATATTTTTCATGTTTTTGTTGCTTTTCGTATCTTTCGCGCTACTACTAATAAGAGTGGGAAATAAAATTTCAAGACATTAGATATTGATTGGCGGAAGTTACCTGCTTAATTTTGCTTTACCAACCCAAAACGCAAACTCAGCGGAACTGTAGCAGAGTAGGGGGAACCTGGGAACCAAGTGTGAAGATACTTAATTACCTACTTTTCAGGCCAGGCCAGTCGTGGCGCAGGGGCACAAAGTGTAACTGTAAACGCAACTGGTTGTGGGTTCGATCCACACTCGAGGAAATGAAATATTTATTTAAATTTATATTATCATTTCTTGGCTCTGGTGGCGAGGTTGTGCTCAACCACTCCGCTGCGTTGTGTTCAACCACTCCACACACACTAGAACTCGGCGGAAAGTGGGGAACGGAGTGTCTTAGCACTAGATTCCCTCTGCCTACCCTGCTGTGTGCGGGATACAGCGAAAAGCTGACTTCCGTACTTTCCAACGTATTCTGGAAGCATTGCGTGTTGTGTGACGTTACTCAACGCCACTATCAATCCAATTATTTATAAATTCAAATATGGACTTCAATATATCAGACCTTCCATGACTGACATACTGGTAGGTGGCGTAAAAAATGGTTTACTTAACTTATTGATGATGTTTTGACGCGTAAACGCGTTTTATATTTTTTGTTTGCAATATTCATTAGAATAGTTCATAAGGCTTGATATTTCCATGTATGCGTGCGTACATGTGTATAAGGTTAAAATTATAAAGTTAACATGTATATATATATATATATATATTTTAGCTTCACAGCGTGAACCGTAAGAAATATTTTTATTTGCCAACAAGAAGCGGCGTTGAGTTCCGCGTGTACATGCTAGATCTTAACACGGGGTTTCCTATGCTTACTTTTATAGAAAGCAAAAAATATCGGTTTAAAAACCATTTTTTTTTCAATATGTTTTTTTTTCAATTATGTTTTATGTTATTAAGTGATTTTTTTCTATTTCATATTATTAACGAACTGTAGGTCGGAGAGTCGTGGCCGCCCGTGAATGTAGCTGTAGGCAGCGCTACTTTTGATTATTCCCGACGCGAGTAGACAATGCGCAAAAGTTTAGAAAATCTAATTTCGGACAGGCCACGACTCATCGACCTTACTATATACAAGTATTTAAATAATCACATTATGCGACTAGAATAATATTACCTACTTGCATCAAGATATGAATGTGTACTTTTAACATATTACAGACATTGAGTAATTTATCTATACAATAAGTTATTCATTTATCCTATAAAGTTGTCAGTGAAATATGAATTTATCATTTCGTTTCTGTATTCCAAGAACTGCTATATAAAGGAAACAATATACATAATACATATGTCGACATTGTTTCAAAATTTATAAAAATGAGCTTTACTTCTTCTAAAGATTCATCTGAAGGTGGAAGGAATTATTCTCATTTACCTTATCTAGTAGGCAAAATGCGGCGTTTAAATCCGCCACTCAACACACAATATCTTGAATTCGGGCAAAGATATTGAAAATATTGGTAAAGAAATAGTTGAGAAGGATTTTATACTAAAAGTATAGTAATAATAATTTAAATAAGGTTAAGTGTGAATACTGTACACCAATAGCGAATTTTGTGTATTAAGAACGCATTGGAGTCAGATTTTGTGTTTTGTGAGAAGAAATATAATCAATATTAATTGAGGCCAATCGTGGCGCAGGGGCACAAAGTGTGGCTGTAAAACCGACTGGATGTGGGTTCGATCCCCACTCGAGGAGATGAAATATTTACTTAAATATATATTTCCATTTCTTCGCTCTGGTGTCGAGGCAAACCACGGCGTTGAGTTCTGTCACTTAACACGCAATGCCTCCAGAATTCGGCAGAAAGTGGGGAACGGTGTGTCTTAACATTAGGTTCCCTCCCTCTGCCTACCCTGCTGTGTGCCGGATATGCGTGAAGCTGCATGCGTAATAAAATAGTATTTTTTGGATCAAATATATTCTCTTCGCACTGCTTAAAAACATTAATTTGCTTAAACATTTATAGAAATATGTAAATCTAAAATTAATTAGATTCATATTCGATAAAAAAATGAATATATATTATTTATTACCTCCTTTTTCGGGTTTTGTCTTTTTACCAAAGCGACTCGGAAAGAGTCCACTACCGTCGCGCTTATACTCAGATACTCTGCCGCTACGCCACGACGGCGTCATATGAAATATGAAAAAAAAAAAAAAATCTTTTTATTGAAAATAGTAAAATCAAACTACAGTATAATACAAGTTACATCAAGAAGTTACTACCGCAAATAAGAGCAAAATTTTAAAGTAAGTTTGCTATTAAAGTACTGTACAGCAATAATAATAATGTAGAACAATATCTATCTGATAGAGATATCTGGGAGTATTCGCGCAATCTATGCTGCCTGTGTACTAGATCGTATCCTTGTAGTATGAGAGCCAACTTTTTTTTCTTTGCAAAATAGTTTTTTTTCCTAACTAAAACTTTTGGACTTAGAAAGTTGAAAATCTTTGTAGTATAAGAGCTAACGGTTGTTTCTTTGTTTTTGATGTGAAAAATCTATAGGTGCAAGTATAAATCGGATCGTTGGCGTGATGACAGTTGCTGTGGGTCGACGATGGGTTGCCACGTTATACTAATTAAAAAATTAAATCAGTTTCAGGCTGTATCCTGCACACAGCAGGGTAGGTAGAGGGAACTTAGTGTTAAGACACACCGTTCCCCACTTACCACCGAGTTCTAGAGGCATTGAGCGGCGGAACTCTACGCCACGCTTTGCCTCGACACCGGAGCAAAGAAATGAAAATATAAATGTAGGGGATCGAACGCACAACCAGGCAGGCACAACCAATCGATTTTACAGTCACACTCTNATATATATATATATGTACTAGTGTGAGCTGTGACGGGTCGCCACGCTAGGGTACTAGGGTATTTTTTATTATCGATTTTTTACTAAATGTAAATAAATAAATAAATAAAAGCTTTCATTGCACAAATGACAGACGTATTGTAATGGATGACATATATACATTTGTTGATTTATTTATTTAACTACATCTATTTTGAAAACAGAGAAAACTATTAAAAGGTATTTTAAAAATATATTTCACATCGATATTGATTTGTTAAGAATAGAAATTGCCTCAAATTTATTATTAGCACCTAGTTCTTAGCCTATAAAGGTCTTTCGGATCAGAATACCAGAGTCCTACACTAACAAGATTTGAAATGTTCGCCTATTTGCATAAACAGCAGTTCCCGTTTTATTTTTTAGTACATAACGTGTAAGCCCGTGAATGCAGCTGCTTGCTCATATTTGTTTGAAAAGCAGATATTTCTTAAATGACTTTCAGCTTCACGCTGTATCCCGCACACAGCAGGGTAGACAGAGGGAACCTAGCGTTAAGACACTCCGTCCCCCATTTTCCGTTGAATATTTCGAGGCATTTCGTGTTGAGTAGCGGAACATGAAATGAAAGAAATGGAAATAATCATTTGTAACCTCGACTGGGAATCGAACCCATAACCGTCGAGTTTCAGTCACACTCTGTGCCCTTCCCCTACGACGGCCTCAATTTAAATGATTATGAGTATGAAAAAGGTGAGTGACCGAAGGTACATTGTGTCTTCTCCACTCTACGTGAGATTGGTGAAATAAACTGTGTTGGAGTTTTTTTGTCTTCTATAATAATTCTTATATGAAAACTTTTTTTTTAAGAATACTCCTTTCTCCACTCAACGCCCAAATTCAAGACTTTGCATATCTTGCCAAAGCAAAAAAATAATGAATTCCCCTGAGTAAATATCAAATTTACGACCACGTTTCCAGTCCGTACCACAACGTCATCTACAACATGCCATATAAAACTATTCAACTTACAAAACATAAAACATAAATCATATTTTAAATATAACACAAAATAATAATCTTAGATTACTTAATAATTACCTTTAGCTAAATAATGTGGTGGGGGCGTTAAAATCGGGTGAAACTTCCGCACCGCCCACAAGTGTGTTTGCGAGTTATGGCTTTATCAATCCGATCGATACACGAAATGGGTGTGGAACTAATCTGTAAACACTACTTTATTACAATCAGAAAAGTAGATTATGTAGTTTATATTTATATTATAATATTATTAGAAGACGATCGTGGGTTCGATTCCTACTTGGAGGGATTAAATATTTAATGTTTTTGTTATCTCGCTCAGGCGAAGTGCGGCGTTGACTTCTACCACTCAACACGTAATGCCTCGGAGAGTTTTAACGAAAGTGTCTTAATGGGGAACGGAGTATCTTAACATTAGGTTCCCAGGTTCCCTCTGCTGTGTGCGGGAAACAGTGTGTAGATAAAAAAACGTTCATTGATTGGGGCTATCGTGGTGCGGTGGGACAGAAAGGACTCGTCATGAAAGTTAGGAGGAAAGTTGGGAACGGAGTGTCTTAACACTCTGCTGCTATACAGGAAAATATGTGAAGCTTTTTGCTTTTGATAACTGATAAACAGCAAACTTCTCCTTGCCTTGCCTTCAAAATTTCAATTTATTTTATAACAACTATTAGCAATAAATAGTGTTATAATATATTGTAATCAACGCTACATTTTTGATTAAAATAATATTTAAATAAAATCATATTTTCTCATTACTATATTTCGATTCTATAACAAGATTAAACTAAATTTATTACCAAAAAGAAATAACGTTAATATAAACATAAACCTGTTTCTATCAATTTAACTCGTACAAAATCCAAAGGAAATCTTACAAATTTACATTAGAATAAAATTAGGGTTACTTTAGACAAAATTACACAAAACTGGGCGTGCCCTCTGCAACTGTGGCAGAGAGTTACGACTTTATCATACCATCAGTGGCTGCTCACGTGCGGAACCAATCTTTAAACACTGCCGTCTCTTAGATGATAGAGATAGTGTGTGACAGAATTAGTTTTAGTAAATATACGAACAGAGCCCAGTGGTAGTGAATGCGTGGGAAATGAAATATTCATTTAAATTTATATTTTCATTTTTTTCGCTCTGGTGTCGAGGTAAAGTGCGGTGTTGAGTTCCGCTACTCAAGATGCGTCAAGGATTCGGCGGATAGTGGGGAACGGAGTGTCTTAACACCAGGTTTTCTCTGCTTACTTTGCTGTGCGCGGGATATAGCTTCACGCTGCATCCTGCACATAGCATTAATCTGGGAATACATAGATTTGTAAAGAAACTGCGTCTCCCGTTAAGACACTTCTGCTGAAATCTGGAGGCATAGCTGTTGAGTGGCAGAACTTAACTCCGCGCTTTACCTCGTTACCAGAATAAAGAAAAGAAAACTCGGGGGAGTGAAATATTCAATATTTTTGAATCGAACCGAAGAGGACCGAACACACAACTGAGGTGTTTACAGTCGCACGCTTGTGCGTCTTGTTGGACATGTTCAATATTTTGAAATATATATTAATTATATATAAAAACCCCCGAATTTAAATTTGAACCTACTACAGTCACGATAACCGCGTCATATATACTCATTTTTTTTAATATTTCACCATAGATTTTAGGAATAATATTAACATTTATATAATTATCTTTAAAAAAGCTAAAAACATACTCTAAGCACTTGCTCGAACGCCTGTGTCGATTGTTATCGCACTAGGACCTGTACCTACTAAACTAATCTAAATGCTTAAAATTATAATTCTGTTAAAGGTTAATATTGTTTATTCTATGATTTTATCGGTAAAGTATAAAACTTGCTCAAGGGACAGGGCCTGACACATAGTAATGTATTTGTTATAACATTATTTGATTTCAAATTTATGCTAAACTAAGTCATGGCGCAGCGGCACAAAGTGTGACTGTAAAACCGACTGGTTGTGGGTTCGATCCCCATTCGACAAGATAAAATATTTACTTAAATTTATATTTCTATTTCTTCGCTCTGGTGTAAAGATAAAGGGCGGCGTTGAGTTCTGTCACTCAACACGCAAATTCTCCAGAATTCGGCAGAAAGTGGGGAACAGAGTGTCTTAACACTAGGTTCGGGATACAGCGTGAAGCTGATTTAGTACAGCGTGAAGCTAAACTAAGTTGCGAAAATAAAATTATTACCAACACATGTTTTTATTTAAATACATTGTTGTTAATAGGCTTACGTGTGCTTTTATCCATTATTATAAGAAGCAGGTGTTGGGGTAATTTCTAATTTCAACACGAGGATGAGGTAGATCCGTGATCTTTAAGAAAATTATGTTTTCAATTTAAAATGCGGGGGAGATCTCGGTTGACCTTCGAAAACACAGTATCAAAGATACTGGAGGAAGGTCACGTAAAAAGCATGAGATCCCCCAGAGGGCATGTATGAAGAGGTTAATGACAGTGGACGAGGTGAAAGAGGTATGTTGAGACCGTAGCGTTTGGCGCTCCGTTCTCTCTGACCACCCCGCTAGGGATAAAGCGTGAAGTTAAGTTAAGTTATGTATTCAATAATGATAAAATCCAAAATAAAGATGTGAAGCAGAAAATGACGAAGGACATACGAGTAAAGGCAGTGTGAATAAAATATGTCATTTTTGTCTACTTTTTCTGTTAATAATAACAAAATCTATTTTGAATTAATTACTGATAGGTGACTAATTGAGGCCAGTCGTTGCGCGAGGCACAAGAGTGTGACTGTAAACGAGACACACGCGCGAGGTTGTGGGTTCGATTTCGAATTTCGAGTTCCTCTCGAGGAATAAAATATTTATTATTTTTATTTCTTCCACCTGGTGTTCAGTTCCGCCGCTCAACAATGGGAAGCGGAGTGTCTCAACACTAGGTTCTCTTTACCTTTTATTGTTAGGAAAGGACAAGGCAAACGAGGGTAGATAGCTACAGGTGCGTTGCCAGCCTTTAAGATGGAGATAGACGCGCTTTTTAAAGGTACACAGGAATCCGCACAGTAGTGTGTAGAGCTTGTGACGTACTGTGCGGTTAGAAAATTTACCAACAGGCAACAGGTCAGAACACTCCCCATGATAAATGCGGTAGAGAACTCACAGCGAAGAGACGTCATAGTGTCAAGATCACATTTCACAGATTACTGGGCTCCCACCGATTCGAAGGCGTCTATGTTATATGCGATCAAATGGGTCAAGGTGATACTGGGGTGTACCAGCCAGAGATGAAAACAGTAATAATATAAGGACGAACCTGAGTCCTATTTAGTGCCCATCAGTATTTTGCCATGACATATAATACTATCTCGCTCTGTCCATGAACCCCATTTTCTTTGAGGTCAACTTGGCTTTGCGCGCGAAATGATCGTGATACTGGCAGTTACTCAAAATGCTAAGGCAAAATAAGCTGATACTAGGTGCGGCTATAAGAAGAGTGGAATAACACAACATATGGGGTTTCTTATTGATTAACAGGCAAACTTGTGTCATTATACGGTTGAACTGAACCAGGTTCTTTTCATCTCAAAAGGAAACATTTCTAATAACATTCGGCCTCAAGATAAGACACAAGTTTATTTCGGCACTGGTCGGCGTTTCCCCAAGAGAAGATGACAAGAAAGACCTGCACGGCCGGAGCATACAGCGTCCAATGAGCTATCATCTGCATAGCAATGCACGTTGGAATCCTCTAACATATCATTGATAGGCAGAAGAAATAGCGTAGGGGGCAGACAGCACGCAGCCTTGGGGGACGCCAGCGTTCACGGGCATGTTATCAGAACAGAAAGCGTCGACTGCGGCCTTGATGCTGTGCCCAGTGAGAAAGCTGGCGATCCATTTCCATCCATCCATAAATTCTCGAGCAAATGCCTACTGATACAGCGTGAAGATGAAAAAAAAATAATAATCAAATAAAAATCAGCTTCACGCTGTATCCCGCACATAGCAGGGTAGGCAGAGGGAACCCAGTGTTAAGACACTCCCGTTCCCCACTTTCTGCCGATTTCTGGAGGCATTGCGTGTTGAGTGGCAGAACTCAACGCCGCGCTTAACCTCGACACCAGAGCGAAGAAATGGAAATATAAATTTAAGTAAATATTTCATCTCCTCGAGTGGGGATCGAACCCACAACCAGTCGGTTTTACAGTCACACCTTGTGCCGCTGCGCCACGACCGGCCTCAATGCTTACACATTATTATTTTTTACTAAATATAGTCTTAATGGTATATTTAATTTAACGTTAACGTGACTTTCAGTTACTAAGTATACTATACTATATTCTCAATAAAAACACTTAGCACTGTATTAAATCAGATAATTGCTATAAAAAACAAAAATGGATTTTAGAGAAGAATAGAAAAAAAAGAAGAAAGGAATAGAAAAAAAAACTCGTGGCGTGTTTCATTATTAGAAAAAAAAACTATTTTAGCTGCCCTGTTTATTAATATTGCCACTGTACCAACAAGCCAGACGGTTGAAATAGCTATCGCCCCGTTGATAAATCACCCGATTGAAGAGGCAAGGCTTCCTTTGCAAAACCTACCAATACATACATATATGTGTATGTAACACAGACACACATATATAAATACATACATATATAAACACATACATACAAAGTTTCGAATAACGAGGCAAGTATAGAATGTGTTAGACTAACGAAGTGCGATAGTTGGTAATAGACGGACTTCACGCCGTAGATGACATCGCTGGTGAAAATTATGTAGAAACGAAAAAGTTCAAAATTTTATTTATGTCAAATACATTAATCATATCCACTCGAGGAGATGAAATAATTACTTAAATTTATATTTCCATTTTCTTAGCTTTGGTGTCGAGGTTAAGCGTAAAGTGGGGAATGGAGTGTTTTAACACTAGGTTCCCTCTGCTTACCCTGCTGTGTGCGGGATACAGCGTGAAGCTGACATTGATCGTAGGCCGTCATGTCGCAAGGGCACAAGGGTGTGAGTGTAACGCGAAGGTTGTATGTTCAATGCGAGGAATTGAAATTGATTTTTACAATATTTGTATGGTATATCACGTGATATTTTGACTTTTGGCCATTTTATCCATTAGGCGTTACGGGAAACATGTAAAGGATATTTTAGCTTTTTTTCTTCATGACACTTTAAGAGCCTGTTTGGTCAAGTGTAACAAATACATTTTATTATCCGTTAGAGTCCATTGTGGCGCATGGGCACAATGTCTGAATGTAAACGCAACAGCTATGAGTTCGAATCCCACTCGCGGGAAAAAAATATTTTTATTTCCCGCTCTGGTAAGAAGCGCAAGTACGTACTCAAATTCCTGCAAAAGAGTTAAAACATTGTGGCTTGAGTCTCTTTCTCTCTCTCATGCGGGATACAGCGTGAAGCTGAAGAAAAGAAACATATACGACAGCTCCATACATTTTCTGTATCTAAAACTCGGTAACGATGCCCAAGAGTTTGTTCGCGCGTCCATTATTCTGCATACAAATTGCAACTTAGCGGCTCGTCGTAAGATCGCGTCCAGTGACTACTGTTTCACATTAGTCGGCCACTGGGTGAACCAAATGCATTTTAAATAATAAAAAACGATTTTAGTGGTAGCTTTTTATTGGTGTGACTGTAAAACCGACTGGTTGTGGGTTCGATCCCCACTCGAGGAGATGAAATATTTACTTAAATTTATATTTCCATTTCTTCGCTCTGGTGTCGAGGTTAAGCGCGGCGTTGAGTTCTGCCACTCAACACGCAATGCCTCCAGAATTCGGCAGAAAGTGGGGAATGGAGTGTCTTAACACTAGGTTCTATCTGCCTACCCTGCAGTGTGCGGGATACAACGTAAAGCTGATTTATTTTTGATTTATATTTTTATTTATTTTTTACGTACAAATATACAAATATATATTATACATAATTTTGATAAAAAAAATTGTGATATGCAATACTTAGTAGAATAGAAAAATACAGTATGATTTAATTGTACTCAGAGTACTCGTTTAATAAAATAATGTCAATAAATGATAATAAATAGAATACTATTACAGAGAAATTTAAGTTCGTACCAGTTTTAGTTTCATCTCGTTTAAATAACCAAACCTACGACCTCATGCAGGCATGTAACATAAATAACAAAAGTTATTACCACACCTATAGGCATTAGGCACAACCATTATATAAATCGTAGAAAGAGAAGACCGAGCTATTATAATCAGATAGGTCCTTAAAGATTGCTATAAAACAAGAGATATACGCACGCAGTAGCGTTTAAAATTATTTTATCCATTTCTAAGTGGTTTTTGAAGAAATTTCAAATATTCCTCTTGGAATTTCCTGCCAAAGCTCAATTCCTAATGAAAGTAACTTGTAACGTGAAAGCTCTCAATGTGAGTATATTGGTGTAATTATAATAAGATTTAATCGCTTCGGTTCGAATTACAGAGGTTTTGTATGGCCTAAGTAGTACTTAGTTAGTAGCAGTCCTATAAGACACATTTTTCCGTGTTTTTTTCATCAGCTTCACGGTTCACGCGGTAGGCAGAGGGAATATAGTGTTAAGACACTCCGCTCTTCATTTTCCGCAGAATTTTGGAGCGCGAGTGCCGCGCTTTGCCTGGACGCCAGAGCAAAGAAGTAAAAATAAATATTAAATATTTAATTTGCTCGAGTGCCCCGCTTGCTTGTGTGCCCCGGCGCCACAACTGGCCTAATTTTTTTGTGATTTTTAAAATCTTGTATTAAATGACTTTCTTAAATCTGCAGAATACTGATTGAAATCTGCAGAAGAATACTGATTGAAATCTGCAGAAGACTGACTGAACAGACAAAAAAAGTACTGCTTAGTTTCTTGCCGTCGTCTTCTTCTGCCGGTTCTTCTCAGGTTCAGGGTTAGTCATCAAGATTAGTCTTATATATTAAACTAGTGGTAAATTATTTAATATACAAAAAAGCAGTATATAAGTTCTTATTTTGAATAAAAATTATGTTACTTTGAAAGTTATTAAGACTTCCATTCACTATAAATAGTAAACGGAAGTATCTTAATGGAAACGGAGTGTTTTAACACTTTAAGCACACAAGCAACCTTTGACTACAGCGATGTGTATATATATGTATTTGATTGTTTGTGAATTTTCAGCTAATTTAAATGTGTTGGAACATTAATAGTATATTATTACAACAAAGCAAAATTTTCTATATATTTAAAAAATTTGAAGTATATCTCGAATTAGGACGGAAGGAGAGTCAAAATCTGATTTACAGTTATAGAGAGAAGCATATTTAGTATTTGTTTCACGGTAGAGAGGTCGTCTAGGGTATTGGCAGAGGTCGTCGAGGCGCAATGGCGCATCGTGTGATGGTAAAAACACCCACACACATACACACAAACGACTATGGGCACAATTCCTACTTAAAGGAATAAATTATTTTCGCTTCCTTGCTCAGGTAACAAGACAAGCCGCGGCGTTGAGTTTCTCCACTCACAACGCGATGTCCCGAAAATATTTTCAGATTTAGCCATCAAATACTAATACAGCAAAGCAAATTTAACCAACAAAACAAAAATATAAGTCAGTAATGATTTGAAGATGTTATCTAGATAAGTTTTGTTTACAGCCAATGCAATACAATTAGACAATGCTCCAAAGCTCGCCGCCCATAACCGCCTAATACGGCATCCCTAACAGTCTGAGAAACGTCTATCGTTTAGATTTCAATAAACGTGGAAACTCGATATTAATATTATTATCTTAGCTCACGAGTGCTGAACGACTCCGAGGCAGATCGCTGATATGCTTGTTTTCAACTTTACTATTAGTAATGCTTACTTTCTTAGAGATTAGATGAAATGCTTGGCAAGAGAGTTACTTAAGGGATTTTGCTAAAAGGTACTTTTTTAGATAGAGATAGAGGCCGTCGTGTGGTCGTCGTCAAGCGCAACTGGTGTGGGATCGATTCCCATTCGGAGAGATGAATTATTTTTGGTTTCTCGCTCTGATAACAATACAGATATTCGCATTGAGTTTCACCTTCAAAGTATGTCTCGAAAATTTATATATCGTAGTCGTGGCGCAGCGGCACGAGGTGTGACTGTAAAACCGACTGGTTGTGGGTTCGATCCCCACTCGAGGCGATGAAATATTTACTTAAATTTATATTTCCATTTCTTCGCTCTGGTGTCGAGGTTAAGCGCGGCGTTGAGTTCTGCCCCTCAACACGCAATGCCTCCAGAATTCGGCAGAAAGTGGGGAACGGAGTGTCTTAACACTAGGTTCCCTCTGCCTACCCTGCTGTGTGCGGGATACAGCGTGAAGCT